>CAVMJV010000326.1:0-61336 GCA_963681835.1 Meloidogyne enterolobii
CCCAAGTGTATAGTACAAAACGCCTTCTACTAAAGAACTCTTTTTAGTAATTATTTTTAATTACCTTTTTCCAAAGAATCTTGTGTTTGTGAGCCCCCTTCCACGTGTTCTTCTGTTTTTCCATTCGCCCGCTCTCCTTAAATTTGAAACAATAAAGTTAATTTTTTGCCTACCCCAGTTTTGCCCATAGAAATCAGCAAGAGCAATATTTTTGTCCAAATCATCACCGCACAACTCTATTGTTAGTACAAATATTCCACTTTCTCCTCCCTTGAAGAGATATTCTTCTCTACGCATCTGTTGTTCTTTACAATTATTACATTGGTGAACGAAAATCCCTTTTCTGGGATTTCTAAGCATATCCGATTGAACTAACAACTGCTGCGGCAAAGTTTTGTAAAATCCTGGAACATTCAATTAATTGGCCAGTTTAAAAAATCTTACGGTTTTTATCTTCTTGCTCATGGCGAAGTAGTTTATACTCTTCCTCATCCTTTCCTAGATCAATTATTTCGTCTTTATCGGGTTCATCTGATTGTTCTTCTTCTTCATCATTGTTTATGGCATTTGACCATTTCTCACCAACCTGCTTCTGCAAATCTTTAATAAACTTTTACTAATCTTACCTTTTTAGTAGGTGCTTTTGTTTTCTTTGGGACAGGTGGATGACACCCTACTGATTTCCCAGAGCTTGAAGTCGTAGTTAAAGAGCGTTTGCGGCGTGCTTCTACAGCGTTTTTCTTCCTTTTTTGCTCTCGTATGAAGCCACGGATTTCTTCGAGCTCAATTGCACTAAGTTCTTCAATTTCATCACCTTAAGTAAAGATCAATTTCTGAATTGTTATTCTTTCCACTAATTGAGCCTTTACTTACCTTTGTCACAACTGTTTCCGCTGTAGAGACGGGTTTCCTCATGTTCATCACCACCTTCAGAAAATAAATGCATTTATGAGTTATTATCATAAAAATGTTTTATTCCCTGCCTTGCATTTTGGCTGTCATTTTTTCTGCCATTTGTTGTTTACGAAAAATAAACTTTATTTGTTAATAAAAGGCTTAAGAGTCGTAGAAAATTATTTGGAGTATTAAATAAATTTTTATTTAAAATATTATATTTAAATTCTCGTTATAAAAATTATTTTTTATATTTACAAGGATAAAAAATTTATATGAAATAAATTACAATACAATTTTATACAAATAAATTTAATGATATAAGCAAATGTTGGATAATTTTTATAAAAATAAATTTAATGAACTAAGGGAAGGTTGGAGCTTGTTATCGCTCTGAGGATTATGTTTTAAAAATGATGATAAATGCGGAAAACTCACCAGTTTTTATACTAGAGAACTCAATGTACTTTGATCGACACTTATCCCCCTTCTGCACCTAATTTATTTTAATGGATGCGTATTGTGTAATAAAACCCATTAACCTAAAACCCATTAATTAATCCAACCCATTAACTTAAAACCACTTAACTCTTTTCCCTTCTATTATCTCTTTGAGTGATCGCTTACTCATCCCTTTTATTACACAGCCCATTAACCTCGCGCATGTCGTCCATTAGACACGTGCCTTTCTCTTCATTGTATACCATTACCTTAAGTGCTTTAATGCTCCTCGAAATTCAGTGGTATTTAAGCTCTCGATTTTTCTTTATTTTCTTATTTTATTTAATAAATTAATATTATTTTTTAATATTTTTTGTATTATTTTTATTAAATTTATTTTTATTAAATTTATTTTTATTAATAAATTAATATTGCATTTATATTTTTATAAATTTTTAATATTTTTTAATAAATTTTTTCATTAATAAATTAATATTATTATTCAATTAATATTAAATTATTATTTTTTTATAAATTTTTAATATTTTTTATCCATTATTTTAATTAATAAATTGATAATTTTTTATAAAAATTATTTTTGAAATAAAACTCTAACAGCCCCCCCCCCTTTTAAATGGTTGTTGTTTTTTAATTGAAAATTTTTGAAATTTTTTTAAATTTTTTCAATTAGAAAATTTTAAATTTTTTAAGTGGTTTTTTAAGTGGGGGGGGGGGGTCCTTAAGTGGGGTTTTAAATTGATTTTTTAAGTGGGGTTTTAAAGTAAAATTTTTTAAAATTTTTTAATTATAAATTTTTGAGTGGTTTTTAATTGATTTTTTAAGTGGGGTTTTAAAGTAAAATTTTTTAAAATTTTTTAATTATAAATTTTTAAGTGGTTTTTAATTGATTTTTTAAGTGGGGTTTTAAAGTAAAATTTTTTAAAATTTTTTAATTATAAATTTTTAAGTGGTTTTTAATTGATTTTTTAAGTGGGGTTTTAAAGTAAAATTTTTTAAAATTTTTTAATTATAAATTTTTAAGTGGTTTTTAATTGATTTTTTAAGTGGGGTTTTAAAGTAAAATTTTTTAAAATTTTTTAATTATAAATTTTTAAGTGGTTTTTAATTGATTTTTAAGTGGGGTTCTTAAGTGGATTTTTAAGTGGAGGTTTTTAAATTTTTTTAATTTTTTACATTTTTTAAAATTTTTTAAGTGGGGTCCTTAATTGGATTTTTAAGTGGAGGTTTTTAAATTTTTTTAATTTTTTACATTTTTTAAAATTTTTTAAGTGGGGTCTGGGGGTTTTTAAATTTTTTTAATTTTTTAAATTTTTCAAAATTTTTTAAGTGGGGTTTTAATTGATTTTCTAAGTGGGGGTTTTAAGTGAACTTTTTTAAATTTTTTAAATTTTAAAATTTTATATTTTTTAAGTGGTTTTTAATTGATTTTTTAAGTGGGGGTTTTTTATAAAATTTTAAATTTTTTAAATTCTTTTACAATTTTTTAAGTGGGGTTTTAATTGATTTTCTAAGTGGGGGTTTTAAGTAAAATTTTTTAAAATTTTTTACATTTTAAAATTTTTTAAAATTGTTTTTTACTTGTATCAAGTGTTAATGGAGTGACGAGGTATTTAAACCTTCGCAATTATTCTCTATAGCCTTTTTATTTTTTAGTATTTATTTTCCTCCCTAAAAAGTGTAATAAAATCATTTTTAAAAAGTATTTTTATGGAATAAAATCCTATTAGATACTACTAATAATGCGCTATAATAAAATTTATTTGATTAAATAAACCTTGAAATGGAAGAAGATATCAGAAATTATATAAAACTAATGAGCAATAATAGAATTGTATAAGTCTAAATAAAAATCGTTGAGTTGGAAGAAATAATGCGCTATAATAAAATTTATTTGATTAAATAAACCTTAAAATGGAAGAAGATATCAGAAATTATATAAAACTAATGAGCAATAATAGAATTGTATAAGTCTAAATAAAAATATTGAGTTGGAAGAAATAATGCGCTATAATAAAATTTATTTGATTAAATAAACATTGAAATGGAAGAAGATATCAGAAATTATATAAAATTAATGAGCAATAATAGAATTGTATAAGTCTAAATATAAATCGTTGAGTTGGAAGAAATAATGCGCTATAATAAAATTTATTTGATTAAATAAACCTTGAAATGGAAAAAGATATCAGAAATTATATAAAACTAATGAGCAATAATAGAATTGTATAAGTCTAAATAAAAATCGTTGAGTTGGAAGAAATAATGCGCTATAATAAAATTTATTTGATTAAATAAACCTCGAAATGGAAGAAGATATCAGAAATTATATAAAACTAATGAGCAATAATAGAATTGTATAAGTCTAAATAAAAATCGTTGAGTTGGAAGAAATAATGCGCTATAATAAAATTTATTTGATTAAATAAACCTTGAAATGGAAGAAGATATCAGAAATTATATAAAACTAATGAGCAATAATAGAATTGTATAAGTCTAAATAAAAATCGTTGAGTTGGAAGAAATAATGCGCTATGTTAAAATTTATTTGATTAAATAAACATTGAAATGGAAGAAGATATCAGAAATTATATAAAATTAATGAGCAATAATAGAATTGTATAAGTCTAAATAAAAATCGTTGAGTTGGAAGAAATAATGCGCTATAATAAAATTTATTTGATTAAATAAACATTGAAATGGAAGAAGATATCAGAAATTATATAAAATTAATGAGCAATAATAGAATTGTATAAGTCTAAATAAAAATCGTTGAGTTGGAAGAAATAATGCGCTATAATAAAATTTATTTGATTAAATAAACATTGAAATGGAAGAAGATATCAGAAATTATATAAAACTAATGAGCAATAATAGAATTGTATAAGTCTAAATAAAAATCGTTGAGTTGGAAGAAATAATGCGCTATAATAAAATTTATTTGATTATATAAACCTTGAAATGGAAGAAGATATCAGAAATTATATAAAACTAATGAGCAATAATAGAATTGTATAAGTCTAAATAAAAATCGTTGAGTTGGAAGAAATAATGCGCTATAATAAAATTTATTTGATTAAATAAACATTGAAATGGAAGAAGATATCAGAAATTATATAAAACTAATGAGCAATAATAGAATTGTATAAGTCTAAATAAAAATCGTTGAGTTGGAAGAAATAATGCGTTATAATAATATTTATTTGATTATATAAACCTTGAAATGGAAGAAGATATCAGAAATTATATAAAACTAATGAGCAATAAAAGAATTGTATAAGTCTAAATAAAAATCGTTGAGTTGGAAGAAATAATGCGCTATAATAAAATTTATTTGATTAAATAAACATTGAAATGAAAGAAGATATCAGAAATTATATAAAACTAATGAGCAATAATAGAATTGTATAAGTCTAAATAAAAATCGTTGAGTTGGAAGAAATAATGCGCTATAATAAAATTTATTTGATTAAATAAACATTGAAATGGAAGAAGATATCAGAAATTATATAAAACTAATGAGCAATAATAGAATTGTATAAGTCTAAATAAAAATCGTTGAGTTGGAAGAAATAATGCGCTATAATAAAATTTATTTGATTATATAAACCTTGAAATGGAAGAAGATATCAGAAATTATATAAAACTAATGAGCAATAATAGAATTGTATAAGTCTAAATATAAATCGTTGAGTTGGAAGAAATAATGCGCTATAATAAAATTTATTTGATTAAATAAACCTTGAAATGGAAAAAGATATCAGAAATTATATAAAACTAATGAGCAATAATAGAATTGTATAAGTCTAAATAAAAATCGTTGAGTTGGAAGAAATAATGCGCTATAATAAAATTTATTTGATTAAATAAACCTCGAAATGGAAGAAGATATCAGAAATTATATAAAACTAATGAGCAATAATAGAATTGTATAAGTCTAAATAAAAATCGTTGAGTTGGAAGAAATAATGCGCTATAATAAAATTTATTTGATTAAATAAACATTGAAATGGAAGAAGATATCAGAATTATATAAAACTAATGAGCAATAATAGAATTGTATAAGTCTAAATAAAAATCGTTGAGTTGGAAGAAATAATGCGCTATAATAAAATTTATTTGATTAAATAAACCTTGAAATGGAAGAAGATATCAGAAATTATATAAACCTAATGATAATAGAATTGTATAAGTCTAAATAAAAATCGTTGTGTTGGAAGAAATAATGCGCTATAATAAAATTTATTTGATTAAATAAACATTGAAATGGAAGAAGATATCAGAAATTATATAAAACTAATGAGCAATAATAGAATTGTATAAGTCTAAATAAAAATATTGAGTTGGAAGAAATAATGCGCTATAATAAAATTTATTTGATTAAATAAACATTGAAATGGAAGAAGTAATCAGAAATTATATAAAATTAATGAGCAATAATAGAATTGTATAAGTCTAAATAAAAATCGTTGAGTTGGAAGAAATAATGCGCTATAATAAAATTTATTTGATTAAATAAACCTTAAAATGGAAGAAGATATCAGAAATTATATAAAACTAATGAGCAATAATAGAATTGTATAAGTCTAAATAAAAATCGTTGAGTTGGAAGAAATAATGCGCTATAATAAAATTTATTTGATTAAATAAACCTTGAAATGGAAGAAGATATCAGAAATTATATAAAACTTATGAGAAATAATAGAATTTTATAAGTCTAAATAAAAATCGTTGAGTTGGAAGAAATAATGCGCTATAATAAAATTTATTTGATTAAATAAACCTTGAAATGGAAGAAGATATCAGAAATTATATAAAACTAATGAGCAATAATAGAATTGTATAAGTCTAAATAAAAATCGTTGAGTTGGAAGAAATAATGCGCTATAATAAAATTTATTTGATTAAATAAACATTGAAATGGAAGAAGATATCAGAAATTATATAAAATTAATGAGCAATAATAGAATTGTATAAGTCTAAATAAAAATCGTTGAGTTGGAAGAAATAATGCGCTATAATAAAATTTATTTGATTAAATAAACATTGAAATGGAAGAAGATATCAGAAATTATATAAAATTAATGAGCAATAATAGAATTGTATAAGTCTAAATAAAAATCGTTGAGTTGGAAGAAATAATGCGCTATAATAAAATTTATTTGATTAAATAAACCTTGAAATGGAAGAAGATATCAGAAATTATATAAAACTAATGAGCAATAATAGAATTGTATAAGTCTAAATAAAAATCGTTGAGTTGCAAGAAATAATGCGCTATAATAAAATTTATTTGATTAAATAAACATTGAAATGGAAGAAGATATCAGAAATTATATAAAACTAATGAGCAATAATAGAATTGTATAAGTCTAAATAAAAATCGTTGAGTTGGAAGAAATAATGCGCTATAATAAAATTTATTTGATTAAATAAACCTTGAAATGGAAGAAGATAAAAGAAATTATATAAAACTAATGAGCAATAATAGAATTGTATAAGTCTAAATAAAAATCGTTGAGATGGAAAAAATAATGCGCTATAATAAAATTTATTTGATTAAATAAACCTTGAAATGGAAGAAGATATCAGAAATTATATAAAACTAATGAGCAATAATAGAATTGTATAAGTCTAAATAAAAATCGTTGAGTTGGAAGAAATAATGCGCTATAATAAAATTTATTTGATTAAATAAACATTGAAATGTAAGAAGATATCAGAAATTATATAAAACTAATGAGCAATAATAGAATTGTATAAGTCTAAATAAAAATCGTTGAGTTGGAAGAAATAATGCGCTATAATAAAATTTATTTGATTAAATAAACCTTGAAATGGAAGAAGATATCAGAAATTATATAAAACTAATGAGCAATAATAGAATTGTATAAGTCTAAATAAAAATCGTTGAGTTGGAAGAAATAATGCGCTATAATAAAATTTATTTGATTAAATAAACCTTGAAATGAAAGAAGATATCAGAAATTATATAAAATTAATGAGCAATAATAGAATTGTATAAGTCTAAATAAAAATCGTTGAGTTGGAAGAAATAATGCGCTATAATAAAATTTATTTGATTAAATAAACATTGAAATGGAAGAAGATATCAGAAATTATATAAAACTAATGAGCAATAATAGAATTGTATAAGTCTAAATAAAAATCGTTGAGTTGGAAGAAATAATGCGCTATAATAAAATTTATTTGATTAAATAAACCTTGAAATGGAAGAAGATATCAGAAATTATATAAAACTAATGAGCAATAATAGAATTGTATAAGTCTAAATAAAAATCGTTGAGTTGGAAGAAATAATGCGCTATAATAAAATTTATTTGATTAAATAAACATTGAAATGTAAGAAGATATCAGAAATTATATAAAACTAATGAGCAATAATAGAATTGTATAAGTCTAAATAAAAATCGTTGAGTTGGAAGAAATAATGCGCTATAATAAAATTTATTTGATTAAATAAACCTTGAAATGGAAGAAGATATCAGAAATTATATAAAACTAATGAGCAATAATAGAATTGTATAAGTCTAAATAAAAATCGTTGAGTTGGAAGAAATAATGCGCTATAATAAAATTTATTTGATTAAATAAACCTTGAAATGGAAGAAGATATCAGAAATTATATAAAATTAATGAGCAATAATAGAATTGTATAAGTCTAAATAAAAATCGTTGAGTTGGAAGAAATAATGCGCTATAATAAAATTTATTTGATTAAATAAACATTGAAATGGAAGAAGATATCAGAAATTATATAAAATTAATGAGCAATAATAGAATTGTATAAGTCTAAATAAAAATCGTTGAGTTGGAAGAAATAATGCGCTATAATAAAATTTATTTGATTAAATAAACCTTAAAATGGAAGAAGATATCAGAAATTATATAAAACTAATGAGCAATAATAGAATTGTATAAGTCTAAATAAAAATCGTTGAGTTGGAAGAAATAATGCGCTATAATAAAATTTATTTGATTAAATAAACCTTGAAATGGAAGAAGATATCAGAAATTATATAAAACTTATGAGAAATAATAGAATTGTATAAGTCTAAATAAAAATCGTTGAGTTGGAAGAAATAATGCGCTATAATAAAATTTATTTGATTAAATAAACCTTGAAATGGAAGAAGATATCAGAAATTATATAAAACTAATGAGCAATAATAGAATTGTATAAGTCTAAATAAAAATCGTTGAGTTGGAAGAAATAATGCGCTATAATAAAATTTATTTGATTAAATAAACATTGAAATGGAAGAAGATATCAGAAATTATATAAAACTAATGAGCAATAATAGAATTGTATAAGTCTAAATAAAAATATTGAGTTGGAAGAAATAATGCGCTATAATAAAATTTATTTGATTAAATAAACATTGAAATGGAAGAAGATATCAGAAATTATATAAAATTAATGAGCAATAATAGAATTGTATAAGTCTAAATAAAAATCGTTGAGTTGGAAGAAATAATGCGCTATAATAAAATTTATTTGATTAAATAAACATTGAAATGGAAGAAGATATCAGAAATTATATAAAATTAATAAGTATAATAGAATTGTATAAGTCTAAATAAAAATCGTTGAGTTGGAAGAAATAATGCGCTATAATAAAATTTATTTGATTAAATAAACCTTAAAATGGAAGAGGATATCAGAAATTATATAAAACTAATGAGCAATAATAGAATTGTATAAGTCTAAATAAAAATCGTTGAGTTGGAAGAAATAATGCGCTATAATAAAATTTATTTGATTAAATAAACATTGAAATGGAAGAAGATATCAGAAATTATATAAAATTAATAAGTATAATAGAATTGTATAAGTCTAAATAAAAATCGTTGAGTTGGAAGAAATAATGCGCTATAATAAAATTTATTTGATTAAATAAACCTTGAAATGGAAGAAGATATTAGAAATTATATAAAACTAATGAGCAATAATAGAATTGTATAAGTCTAAATAAAAATCGTTGAGTTGGAAGAAATAATGCGCTATAATAAAATTTATTGATCTAAATAAAAATCGTTGAGTTGGAAGAAATAATGCGTTATAATAAAATTTATTTAATTAAATAAACCTTGAAATGGAAGAAGATATCAGAAATTATATAAAACTAATGAGCAATAATAGAATTGTATAAGTCTAAATAAAAATCGTTGAGTTGGAAGAAATAATGCGCTATAATAAAATTTATTTGATTAAATAAACCTTGAAATGGAAGAAGATATCAGAAATTATATAAAACTAATGAGCAATAATAGAATTGTATAAGTCTAAATAAAAATCGTTGAGTTGGAAGAAATAATGCGCTATAATAAAATTTATTTGATTAAATAAACATTGAAATGGAAGAAGATATCAGAAATTATATAAAATTAATGAGCAATAATAGAATTGTATAAGTCTAAATAAAAATCGTTGAGTTGGAAGAAATAATGCGCTATAATAAAATTTATTTGATTAAATAAACATTGAAATGGAAAAAGATATCAGAAATTA
The DNA here is from genome assembly GCA_963681835.1 of Meloidogyne enterolobii. Classification (NCBI taxonomy): domain Eukaryota; kingdom Metazoa; phylum Nematoda; class Chromadorea; order Rhabditida; family Meloidogynidae; genus Meloidogyne; species Meloidogyne enterolobii. The sequence goes on from CAVMJV010000326.1 coordinate 9,887, forward strand.
TATAAAACTAACGAGCAATAATAGAATCTTCCATTTCAATGTTTATTTAATCAAATAAATTATATTATAGCGCATTATTTCTTCCAACTCAACGATTTTTATTTAGATCAATAAATTTTATTATAGCGCATTATTTCTTCCAACTCAACGATTTTTATTTAGACTTATACAATTCTATTATTGCTCATTAGTTTTATATAATTTCTGATATCTTCTTCCATTTCAAGTTTTATTTAATCAAATAAATTTTATTATAGCGCATTATTTCTTCCAACTCAACGATTTTTATTTAGACTTATACAATTCTATTATTGCTCATTAGTTTTATATAATTTCTGATATCCTCTTCCATTTTAAGGTTTATTTAATCAAATAAATTTTATTATAGCGCATTATTTCTTCCAACTCAACGATTTTTATTTAGACTTATACAATTCTATTATTGCTCATTAATTTTATATAATTTCTGATATCTTCTTCCATTTCAAGGTTTATTTAATCAAATAAATTTTATTATAGCGCATTATTTCTTCCAACTCAACGATTTTTATTTAGACTTATACAATTCTATTATTGCTCATTAATTTTATATAATTTCTGATATCTTCTTCCATTTCAATGTTTATTTAATCAAATAAATTTTATTATAGCGCATTATTTCTTCCAACTCAACGATTTTTATTTAGACTTATACAATTCTATTATTGCTCATTAGTTTTATATAATTTCTGATATCTTCTTCCATTTCAATGTTTATTTAATCAAATAAATTTTATTATAGCGCATTATTTCTTCCAACACAACGATTTTTATTTAGACTTATACAATTCTATTATTGCTCATTAATTTTATATAATTTCTGATATCTTCTTCCATTTCAATGTTTATTTAATCAAATAAATTTTATTATAGCGCATTATTTCTTTCAACTCAACGATTTTTATTTAGACTTATACAATTCTATTATTGCTCATTAGTTTTATATAATTTCTGATATCTTCTTCCATTTCAATGTTTATTTAATCAAATAAATTTTATTATAGCGCATTATTTCTTCCAACTCAACGATTTTTATTTAGACTTATACAATTCTATTATTGCTCATTAATTTTATATAATTTCTGATATCTTCTTCCATTTCAAGGTTTATTTAATCAAATAAATTTTATTATAGCGCATTATTTCTTCCAACTCAACGATTTTTATTTAGACTTATACAATTCTATTATTGCTCATTAATTTTATATAATTTCTGATATCTTCTTCCATTTCAATGTTTATTTAATCAAATAAATTTTATTATAGCGCATTATTTCTTCCAACTCAACGATTTTTATTTAGACTTATACAATTCTATTATTGCTCATTAATTTTATATAATTTCTGATATCTTCTTCCATTTCAATGTTTATTTAATCAAATAAATTTTATTATAGCGCATTATTTCTTCCAACTCAACGATTTTTATTTAGACTTATACAATTCTATTATTGCTCATTAGTTTTATATAATTTCTGATATCTTCTTCCATTTCAATGTTTATTTAATCAAATAAATTTTATTATAGCGCATTATTTCTTCCAACTCAACGATTTTTATTTAGACTTATACAATTCTATTATTGCTCATTAATTTTATATAATTTCTGATATCTTCTTCCATTTCAATGTTTATTTAATCAAATAAATTTTATTATAGCGCATTATTTCTTCCAACTCAACGATTTTTATTTAGACTTATACAATTCTATTATTGCTCATTAATTTTATATAATTTCTGATATCTTCTTCCATTTCAATGTTTATTTAATCAAATAAATTTTATTATAGCGCATTATTTCTTCCAACTCAACGATTTTTATTTAGACTTATACAATTCTATTATTGCTCATTAATTTTATATAATTTCTGATATCTTCTTCCATTTCAATGTTTATTTAATCAAATAAATTTTATTATAGCGCATTATTTCTTCCAACTCAACGATTTTTATTTAGACTTATACAATTCTATTATTGCTCATTAATTTTATATAATTTCTGATATCTTCTTCCATTTCAATGTTTATTTAATCAAATAAATTTTATTATAGCGCATTATTTCTTCCAACTCAACGATTTTTATTTAGACTTATACAATTCTATTATTGCTCATTAATTTTATATAATTTCTGATATCTTCTTCCATTTCAAGGGTTTATTTAATCAAATAAATTTTATTATAGCGCATTATTTCTTCCAACTCAACGATTTTTATTTAGACTTATACAATTCTATTATTGCTCATTAATTTTATATAATTTCTGATATCTTCTTCCATTTCAATGTTTATTTAATCAAATAAATTTTATTATAGCGCATTATTTCTTCCAACTCAACGATTTTTATTTAGACTTATACAATTCTATTATTGCTCATTAATTTTATATAATTTCTGATATCTTCTTCCATTTCAATGTTTATTTAATCAAATAAATTTTATTATAGCGCATTATTTCTTCCAACTCAACGATTTTTATTTAGACTTATACAATTCTATTATTGCTCATTAGTTTTATATAATTTCTGATATCTTCTTCCATTTCAATGTTTATTTAATCAAATAAATTTTATTATAGCGCATTATTTCTTCCAACACAACGATTTTTATTTAGACTTATACAATTCTATTATTGCTCATTAATTTTATATAATTTCTGATATCTTCTTCCATTTCAATGTTTATTTAATCAAATAAATTTTATTATAGCGCATTATTTCTTTCAACTCAACGATTTTTATTTAGACTTATACAATTCTATTATTGCTCATTAGTTTTATATAATTTCTGATATCTTCTTCCATTTCAATGTTTATTTAATCAAATAAATTTTATTATAGCGCATTATTTCTTCCAACTCAACGATTTTTATTTAGACTTATACAATTCTATTATTGCTCATTAATTTTATATAATTTCTGATATCTTCTTCCATTTCAAGGTTTATTTAATCAAATAAATTTTATTATAGCGCATTATTTCTTCCAACTCAACGATTTTTATTTAGACTTATACAATTCTATTATTGCTCATTAATTTTATATAATTTCTGATATCTTCTTCCATTTCAATGTTTATTTAATCAAATAAATTTTATTATAGCGCATTATTTCTTCCAACTCAACGATTTTTATTTAGACTTATACAATTCTATTATTGCTCATTAATTTTATATAATTTCTGATATCTTCTTCCATTTCAATGTTTATTTAATCAAATAAATTTTATTATAGCGCATTATTTCTTCCAACTCAACGATTTTTATTTAGACTTATACAATTCTATTATTGCTCATTAGTTTTATATAATTTCTGATATCTTCTTCCATTTCAATGTTTATTTAATCAAATAAATTTTATTATAGCGCATTATTTCTTCCAACTCAACGATTTTTATTTAGACTTATACAATTCTATTATTGCTCATTAATTTTATATAATTTCTGATATCTTCTTCCATTTCAATGTTTATTTAATCAAATAAATTTTATTATAGCGCATTATTTCTTCCAACTCAACGATTTTTATTTAGACTTATACAATTCTATTATTGCTCATTAATTTTATATAATTTCTGATATCTTCTTCCATTTCAATGTTTATTTAATCAAATAAATTTTATTATAGCGCATTATTTCTTCCAACTCAACGATTTTTATTTAGACTTATACAATTCTATTATTGCTCATTAATTTTATATAATTTCTGATATCTTCTTCCATTTCAATGTTTATTTAATTAAATAAATTTTATTATAGCGCATTATTTCTTCCAACTCAACGATTTTTATTTAGACTTATACAATTCTATTATTGCTCATTAATTTTATATAATTTCTGATATCTTCTTCCATTTCAATGTTTATTTAACAAATAAATTTTATTATAGCGCATTATTTCTTCCAACTCAACGATTTTTATTTAGACTTATACAATTCTATTATTGCTCATTAATTTTATATAATTTCTGATATCTTCTTCCATTTCAATGTTTATTTAACAAATAAATTTTATTATAGCGCATTATTTCTTCCAACTCAACGATTTTTATTTAGACTTATACAATTCTATTATTGCTCATTAATTTTATATAATTTCTGATATCTTCTTCCATTTCAATGTTTATTTAATCAAATAAATTTTATTATAGCGCATTATTTCTTCCAACTCAACGATTTTTATTTAGACTTATACAATTCTATTATTGCTCATTAATTTTATATAATTTCTGATATCTTCTTCCATTTCAATGTTTATTTAATCAAATAAATTTTATTATAGCGCATTATTTCTTCCAACACAACGATTTTTATTTAGACTTATACAATTCTATTATTGCTCATTAATTTTATATAATTTCTGATATCTTCTTCCATTTCAATGTTTATTTAACAAATAAATTTTATTATAGCGCATTATTTCTTCCAACTCAACGATTTTTATTTAGACTTATACAATTCTATTATTGCTCATTAATTTTATATAATTTCTGATATCTTCTTCCATTTCAATGTTTATTTAATCAAATAAATTTTATTATAGCGCATTATTTCTTCCAACTCAACGATTTTTATTTAGACTTATACAATTCTATTATTGCTCATTAATTTTATATAATTTCTGATATCTTCTTCCATTTCAATGTTTATTTAATCAAATAAATTTTATTATAGCGCATTATTTCTTCCAACTCAACGATTTTTATTTAGACTTATACAATTCTATTATTGCTCATTAGTTTTATATAATTTCTGATATCTTCTTCCATTTCAATGTTTATTTAATCAAATAAATTTTATTATAGCGCATTATTTCTTCCAACACAACGATTTTTATTTAGACTTATACAATTCTATTATTGCTCATTAATTTTATATAATTTCTGATATCTTCTTCCATTTCAATGTTTATTTAATCAAATAAATTTTATTATAGCGCATTATTTCTTTCAACTCAACGATTTTTATTTAGACTTATACAATTCTATTATTGCTCATTAGTTTTATATAATTTCTGATATCTTCTTCCATTTCAATGTTTATTTAATCAAATAAATTTTATTATAGCGCATTATTTCTTCCAACTCAACGATTTTTATTTAGACTTATACAATTCTATTATTGCTCATTAATTTTATATAATTTCTGATATCTTCTTCCATTTCAAGGTTTATTTAATCAAATAAATTTTATTATAGCGCATTATTTCTTCCAACTCAACGATTTTTATTTAGACTTTTTGATGATATCTTTTTGATATCTTTTATATAATTTCTGATATCTTCTTCCATTTCAAGGTTTATATAATCAAATAAATTTTATTATAACGCATTATTTCTTCCAACTCAACGATTTTTATTTAGACTTATACAATTCTATTATTGCTCATTAGTTTTATATAATTTCTGATATCTTCTTCCATTTCAAGGTTTATATAATCAAATAAATTTTATTATAGCGCATTATTTCTTCCAACTCAACGATTTTTATTTAGACTTATACAATTCTATTATTGCTCATTATTTTTATATAATTTCTGATACCTTCTTCCATTTCAATGTTTATTTAATCAAATAAATTTTATTATAGCGCATTATTTCTTCCAACTCAACGATTTTTATTTAGACTTATACAATTCTATTATTGCTCATTATTTTTATATAATTTCTGATACCTTCTTCCATTTCAAGGTTTATTTACTCAAATAAATTTTATTATAACGCATTATTTCTTCCAACTCAACGATTTTTATTTAGACTTATACAATTCTATTATTGCTCATTAGTTTTATATAATTTCTGATATCTTCTTCCATTTCAATGTTTATTTAATCAAATAAATTTTATTATAGCGCATTATTTCTTCCAACTCAACGATTTTTATTTAGACTTATACAATTCTATTATTGCTCATTAGTTTTATATAATTTCTGATATCTTCTTCCATTTCAAGGTTTATATAATCAAATAAATTTTATTATAGCGCATTATTTCTTCCAACTCAACGATTTTTATTTAGACTTATACAATTCTATTATTGCTCATTAGTTTTATATAATTTCTGATATCTTCTTCCATTTCAATGTTTATTTAATCAAATAAATTTTATTATAGCGCATTATTTCTTCCAACTCAACGATTTTTATTTAGACTTATACAATTCTATTATTGCTCATTATTTTTATATAATTTCTGATACCTTCTTCCATTTCAAGGTTTATTTACTCAAATAAATTTTATTATAACGCATTATTTCTTCCAACTCAACGATTTTTATTTAGACTTATACAATTCTATTATTGCTCATTAGTTTTATATAATTTCTGATATCTTCTTCCATTTCAAGGTTTATATAATCAAATAAATTTTATTATAGCGCATTATTTCTTCCAACTCAACGATTTTTATTTAGACTTATACAATTCTATTATTGCTCATTAGTTTTATATAATTTCTGATATCTTCTTCCATTTCAAGGTTTATATAATCAAATAAATTTTATTATAGCGCATTATTTCTTCCAACTCAACGATTTTTATTTAGACTTATACAATTCTATTATTGCTCATTAGTTTTATATAATTTCTGATATCTTCTTCCATTTCAATGTTTATTTAATCAAATAAATTTTATTATAGCGCATTATTTCTTCCAATTCAACGATTTTTATTTAGACTTATACAATTCTATTATTGCTCATTAGTTTTATATAATTTCTGATACCTTCTTCCATTTCAAGGTTTATATAATCAAATAAATTTTATTATAACGCATTATTTCTTCTAACTCAACGATTTTTATTTAGACTTATACAATTCTATTATTGCTCATTAGTTTTATATAATTTCTGATATCTTCTTCCATTTCAAGGTTTATATAATCAAATAAATTTTATTATAGCGCATTATTTCTTCCAACTAAACGATTTTTATTTAGACTTATACAATTCTATTATTGCTCATTAGTTTTATATAATTTCTGATATCTTCTTCCATTTCAAGGTTTATATAATCAAATAAATTTTATTATAGCGCATTATTTCTTCCAACTCAACGATTTTTATTTAGACTTATACAATTCTATTATTGCTCATTAGTTTTATATAATTTCTGATATCTTCTTCCATTTCAATGTTTATTTAATCAAATAAATTTTATTATAGCGCATTATTTCTTCCAACTCAACGATTTTTATTTAGACTTATACAATTCTATTATTGCTCATTAGTTTTATATAATTTCTGATACCTTCTTCCATTTCAAGGTTTATATAATCAAATAAATTTTATTATAACGCATTATTTCTTCCAACTCAACGATTTTTATTTAGACTTATACAATTCTATTATTGCTCATTAGTTTTATATAATTTCTGATATCTTCTTCCATTTCAATGTTTATTTAATCAAATAAATTTTATTATAGCGCATTATTTCTTCCAACTCAACGATTTTTATTTAGACTTATACAATTCTATTATTGCTCATTATTTTTATATAATTTCTGATACCTTCTTCCATTTCAAGGTTTATTTACTCAAATAAATTTTATTATAACGCATTATTTCTTCCAACTCAACGATTTTTATTTAGACTTATACAATTCTATTATTGCTCATTAGTTTTATATAATTTCTGATATCTTCTTCCATTTCAATGTTTATTTAATCAAATAAATTTTATTATAGCGCATTATTTCTTCCAACTCAACGATTTTTATTTAGACTTATACAATTCTATTATTGCTCATTAGTTTTATATAATTTCTGATATCTTCTTCCATTTCAAGGTTTATATAATCAAATAAATTTTATTATAGCGCATTATTTCTTCCAACTCAACGATTTTTATTTAGACTTATACAATTCTATTATTGCTCATTAGTTTTATATAATTTCTGATATCTTCTTCCATTTCAATGTTTATTTAATCAAATAAATTTTATTATAGCGCATTATTTCTTCCAACTCAACGATTTTTATTTAGACTTATACAATTCTATTATTGCTCATTAGTTTTATATAATTTCTGATACCTTCTTCCATTTCAAGGTTTATATAATCAAATAAATTTTATTATAACGCATTATTTCTTCCAACTCAACGATTTTTATTTAGACTTATACAATTCTATTATTGCTCATTAGTTTTATATAATTTCTGATATCTTCTTCCATTTCAAGGTTTATATAATCAAATAAATTTTATTATAGCGCATTATTTCTTCCAACTCAACGATTTTTATTTAGACTTATACAATTCTATTATTGCTCATTAGTTTTATATAATTTCTGATATCTTCTTCCATTTCAATGTTTATTTAATCAAATAAATTTTATTATAGCGCATTATTTCTTCCAACTCAACGATTTTTATTTAGACTTATACAATTCTATTATTGCTCATTAGTTTTATATAATTTCTGATACCTTCTTCCATTTCAAGGTTTATATAATCAAATAAATTTTATTATAACGCATTATTTCTTCCAACTCAACGATTTTTATTTAGACTTAACAATTCTATTATTGCTCATTAGTTTTATATAATTTCTGATATCTTCTTCCATTTCAAGGTTTATATAACCAAATAAATTTTATTATAACGCATTATTTCTTCCAACTCAACGATTTTTATTTAGACTTATACAATTCTATTATTGCTCATTAGTTTTATATAATTTCTGATACCTTCTTCCATTTCAAGGTTTATATAATCAAATAAATTTTATTATAACGCATTATTTCTTCCAACTCAACGATTTTTATTTAGACTTATACAATTCTATTATTGCTCATTAGTTTTATATAATTTCTGATATCTTCTTCCATTTCAAGGTTTATATAATCAAATAAATTTTATTATAGCGCATTATTTCTTCCAACTCAACGATTTTTATTTAGACTTATACAATTCTATTATTGCTCATTAGTTTTATATAATTTCTGATATCTTCTTCCATTTCAATGTTTATTTAATCAAATAAATTTTATTATAGCGCATTATTTCTTCCAACTCAACGATTTTTATTTAGACTTATACAATTCTATTATTGCTCATTAGTTTTATATAATTTCTGATACCTTCTTCCATTTCAAGGTTTATATAATCAAATAAATTTTATTATAACGCATTATTTCTTCCAACTCAACGATTTTTATTTAGACTTATACAATTCTATTATTGCTCATTAGTTTTATATAATTTCTGATATCTTCTTCCATTTCAAGGTTTATATAACCAAATAAATTTTATTATAACGCATTATTTCTTCCAACTCAACGATTTTTATTTAGACTTATACAATTCTATTATTGCTCATTAGTTTTATATAATTTCTGATATCTTCTTCCATTTCAAGGTTTATATAATCAAATAAATTTTATTATAGCGCATTATTTCTTCCAACTCAACGATTTTTATTTAGATTTATACAATTCTATTATTGCTCATTAGTTTTATATAATTTCTGATATCTTCTTCCATTTCAATGTTTATTTAATCAAATAAATTTTATTATAGCGCATTATTTCTTCCAACTCAACGATTTTTATTTAGACTTATACAATTCTATTATTGCTCATTATTTTTATATAATTTCTGATACCTTCTTCCATTTCAAGGTTTATTTACTCAAATAAATTTTATTATAACGCATTATTTCTTCCAACTCAACGATTTTTATTTAGACTTATACAATTCTATTATTGCTCATTAGTTTTATATAATTTCTGATATCTTCTTCCATTTCAATGTTTATTTAATCAAATAAATTTTATTATAGCGCATTATTTCTTCCAACTCAACGATTTTTATTTAGACTTATACAATTCTATTATTGCTCATTAGTTTTATATAATTTCTGATATCTTCTTCCATTTCAAGGTTTATATAATCAAATAAATTTTATTATAGCGCATTATTTCTTCCAACTCAACGATTTTTATTTAGACTTATACAATTCTATTATTGCTCATTAGTTTTATATAATTTCTGATATCTTCTTCCATTTCAATGTTTATTTAATCAAATAAATTTTATTATAGCGCATTATTTCTTCCAACTCAACGATTTTTATTTAGACTTATACAATTCTATTATTGCTCATTAGTTTTATATAATTTCTGATACCTTCTTCCATTTCAAGGTTTATTTACTCAAATAAATTTTATTTAGCGCATTATTTCTTCCAACTCAACGATTTTTATTTAGACTTATACAATTCTATTATTGCTCATTAGTTTTATATAATTTCTGATATCTTCTTCCATTTCAAGGTTTATTTAATCAAATAAATTTTATTATAGCGCATTATTTCTTCCAACTCAACGATTTTTATTTAGACTTATACAATTCTATTATTGCTCATTAGTTTTATATAATTTCTGATACCTTCTTCCATTTCAAGGTTTATATAATCAAATAAATTTTATTATAACGCATTATTTCTTCCAACTCAACGATTTTTATTTAGACTTATACAATTCTATTATTGCTCATTAGTTTTATATAATTTCTGATATCTTCTTCCATTTCAAGGTTTATATAATCAAATAAATTTTATTATAACGCATTATTTCTTCCAACTCAACGATTTTTATTTAGACTTATACAATTCTATTATTGCTCATTAGTTTTATATAATTTCTGATATCTTCTTCCATTTCAATGTTTATTTAATCAAATAAATTTTATTATAGCGCATTATTTCTTCCAACTCAACGATTTTTATTTAGACTTATACAATTCTATTATTGCTCATTAGTTTTATATAATTTCTGATATCTTCTTCCATTTCAAGGTTTATATAATCAAATAAATTTTATTATAGCGCATTATTTCTTCCAACTCAACGATTTTTATTTAGACTTATACAATTCTATTATTGCTCATTAGTTTTATATAATTTCTGATATCTTCTTCCATTTCAAGGTTTATATAATCAAATAAATTTTATTATAACGCATTATTTCTTCCAACTCAACGATTTTTATTTAGACTTATACAATTCTATTATTGCTCATTAGTTTTATATAATTTCTGATATCTTCTTCCATTTCAATGTTTATTTAATCAAATAAATTTTATTATAGCGCATTATTTCTTCCAACTCAACGATTTTTATTTAGACTTATACAATTCTATTATTGCTCATTAGTTTTATATAATTTCTGATACCTTCTTCCATTTCAAGGTTTATATAATCAAATAAATTTTATTATAACGCATTATTTCTTCCAACTCAACGATTTTTATTTAGACTTATACAATTCTATTATTGCTCATTAGTTTTATATAATTTCTGATATCTTCTTCCATTTCAAGGTTTATATAATCAAATAAATTTTATTATAACGCATTATTTCTTCCAACTCAACGATTTTTATTTAGACTTATACAATTCTATTATTGCTCATTAGTTTTATATAATTTCTGATATCTTCTTCCATTTCAAGGTTTATATAATCAAATAAATTTTATTATAGCGCATTATTTCTTCCAACTCAACGATTTTTATTTAGACTTATACAATTCTATTATTGCTCATTAGTTTTATATAATTTCTGATATCTTCTTCCATTTCAAGGTTTATATAATCAAATAAATTTTATTATAACGCATTATTTCTTCCAACTCAACGATTTTTATTTAGACTTATACAATTCTATTATTGCTCATTAGTTTTATATAATTTCTGATATCTTCTTCCATTTCAAGGTTTATATAATCAAATAAATTTTATTATAGCGCATTATTTCTTCCAACTCAACGATTTTTATTTAGACTTATACAATTCTATTATTGCTCATTAGTTTTATATAATTTCTGATATCTTCTTCCATTTCAATGTTTATTTAATCAAATAAATTTTATTATAGCGCATTATTTCTTCCAACTCAACGATTTTTATTTAGACTTATACAATTCTATTATTGCTCATTAGTTTTATATAATTTCTGATACCTTCTTCCATTTCAAGGTTTATATAATCAAATAAATTTTATTATAACGCATTATTTCTTCCAACTCAACGATTTTTATTTAGACTTATACAATTCTATTATTGCTCATTAGTTTTATATAATTTCTGATATCTTCTTCCATTTCAAGGTTTATATAATCAAATAAATTTTATTATAACGCATTATTTCTTCCAACTCAACGATTTTTATTTAGACTTATACAATTCTATTATTGCTCATTAGTTTTATATAATTTCTGATATCTTCTTCCATTTCAAGGTTTATATAATCAAATAAATTTTATTATAGCGCATTATTTCTTCCAACTCAACGATTTTTATTTAGACTTATACAATTCTATTATTGCTCATTAGTTTTATATAATTTCTGATACCTTCTTCCATTTCAAGGTTTATATAATCAAATAAATTTTATTATAACGCATTATTTCTTCCAACTCAACGATTTTTATTTAGACTTATACAATTCTATTATTGCTCATTAGTTTTATATAATTTCTGATATCTTCTTCCATTTCAATGTTTATTTAATCAAATAAATTTTATTATAGCGCATTATTTCTTCCAACTCAACGATTTTTATTTAGACTTATACAATTCTATTATTGCTCATTAGTTTTATATAATTTCTGATATCTTCTTCCATTTCAAGGTTTATATAATCAAATAAATTTTATTATAGCGCATTATTTCTTCCAACTCAACGATTTTTATTTAGACTTATACAATTCTATTATTGCTCATTAGTTTTATATAATTTCTGATACCTTCTTCCATTTCAAGGTTTATATAATCAAATAAATTTTATTATAACGCATTATTTCTTCCAACTCAACGATTTTTATTTAGACTTATACAATTCTATTATTGCTCATTAGTTTTATATAATTTCTGATATCTTCTTCCATTTCAAGGTTTATATAATCAAATAAATTTTATTATAACGCATTATTTCTTCCAACTCAACGATTTTTATTTAGACTTATACAATTCTATTATTGCTCATTAGTTTTATATAATTTCTGATATCTTCTTCCATTTCAAGGTTTATTTACTCAAATAAATTTTATTATAACGCATTATTTCTTCCAACTCAACGATTTTTATTTAGACTTATACAATTCTATTATTGCTCATTAGTTTTATATAATTTCTGATATCTTCTTCCATTTCAATGTTTATTTAATCAAATAAATTTTATTATAGCGCATTATTTCTTCCAACTCAACGATTTTTATTTAGACTTATACAATTCTATTATTGCTCATTAGTTTTATATAATTTCTGATATCTTCTTCCATTTCAAGGTTTATATAATCAAATAAATTTTATTATAGCGCATTATTTCTTCCAACTCAACGATTTTTATTTAGACTTATACAATTCTATTATTGCTCATTAGTTTTATATAATTTCTGATATCTTCTTCCATTTCAATGTTTATTTTATCAAATAAATTTTATTATAGCGCATTATTTCTTCCAACTCAACGATTTTTATTTAGACTTATACAATTCTATTATTGCTCATTAGTTTTATATAATTTCTGATACCTTCTTCCATTTCAAGGTTTATATAATCAAATAAATTTTATTATAACGCATTATTTCTTCCAACTCAACGATTTTTATTTAGACTTATACAATTCTATTATTGCTCATTAGTTTTATATAATTTCTGATATCTTCTTCCATTTCAAGGTTTATATAATCAAATAAATTTTATTATAACGCATTATTTCTTCAAACTCAACGATTTTTATTTAGACTTATACAATTCTATTATTGCTCATTAGTTTTATATAATTTCTGATATCTTCTTCCATTTCAATGTTTATTTAATCAAATAAATTTTATTATAGCGCATTATTTCTTCCAACTCAACGATTTTTATTTAGACTTATACAATTCTATTATTGCTCATTAGTTTTATATAATTTCTGATATCTTCTTCCATTTCAATGTTTATTTAATCAAATAAATTTTATTATAGCGCATTATTTCTTCCAACTCAACGATTTTTATTTAGACTTATACAATTCTATTATTGCTCATTAGTTTTATATAATTTCTGATATCTTCTTCCATTTCAAGGTTTATATAATCAAATAAATTTTATTATAGCGCATTATTTCTTCCAACTCAACGATTTTTATTTAGACTTATACAATTCTATTATTGCTCATTAGTTTTATATAATTTCTGATATCTTCTTCCATTTCAAGGTTTATATAATCAAATAAATTTTATTATAGCGCATTATTTCTTCCAACTCAACGATTTTTATTTAGACTTATACAATTCTCCATTTCAAGGTTTATATAATCAAATAAATTTTATTATAACGCATTATTTCTTCCAACTCAACGATTTTTATTTAGACTTATACAATTCTATTATTGCTCATTAGTTTTATATAATTTCTGATATCTTCTTCCATTTCAAGGTTTATATAATCAAATAAATTTTATTATAGCGCATTATTTCTTCCAACTCAACGATTTTTATTTAGACTTATACAATTCTATTATTGCTCATTAGTTTTATATAATTTCTGATATCTTCTTCCATTTCAATGTTTATTTAATCAAATAAATTTTATTATAGCGCATTATTTCTTCCAACTCAACGATTTTTATTTAGACTTATACAATTCTATTATTGCTCATTATTTTTATATAATTTCTGATACCTTCTTCCATTTCAAGGTTTATTTACTCAAATAAATTTTATTATAACGCATTATTTCTTCCAACTCAACGATTTTTATTTAGACTTATACAATTCTATTATTGCTCATTAGTTTTATATAATTTCTGATATCTTCTTCCATTTCAATGTTTATTTAATCAAATAAATTTTATTATAGCGCATTATTTCTTCCAACTCAACGATTTTTATTTAGACTTATACAATTCTATTATTGCTCATTAGTTTTATATAATTTCTGATATCTTCTTCCATTTCAAGGTTTATATAATCAAATAAATTTTATTATAGCGCATTATTTCTTCCAACTCAACGATTTTTATTTAGACTTATACAATTCTATTATTGCTCATTAGTTTTATATAATTTCTGATACCTTCTTCCATTTCAAGGTTTATATAATCAAATAAATTTTATTATAACGCATTATTTCTTCCAACTCAACGATTTTTATTTAGACTTATACAATTCTATTATTGCTCATTAGTTTTATATAATTTCTGATATCTTCTTCCATTTCAAGGTTTATATAATCAAATAAATTTTATTATAACGCATTATTTCTTCCAACTCAACGATTTTTATTTAGACTTATACAATTCTATTATTGCTCATTAGTTTTATATAATTTCTGATATCTTCTTCCATTTCAATGTTTATTTAATCAAATAAATTTTATTATAGCGCATTATTTCTTCCAACTCAACGATTTTTATTTAGACTTATACAATTGTATTATTGCTCATTAGTTTTATATAATTTCTGATATCTTCTTCCATTTCAATGTTTATTTAATCAAATAAATTTTATTATAGCGCATTATTTCTTCCAACTCAACGATTTTTATTTAGACTTATACAATTCTATTATTGCTCATTAGTTTTATATAATTTCTGATATCTTCTTCCATTTCAAGGTTTATATAATCAAATAAATTTTATTATAGCGCATTATTTCTTCCAACTCAACGATTTTTATTTAGACTTATACAATTCTATTATTGCTCATTAGTTTTATATAATTTCTGATATCTTCTTCCATTTCAATGTTTATTTAATCAAATAAATTTTATTATATCGCATTATTTCTTCCAACTCAACGATTTTTATTTAGACTTATACAATTCTATTATTGCTCATTAGTTTTATATAATTTCTGATACCTTCTTCCATTTCAAGGTTTATATAATCAAATAAATTTTATTATAACGCATTATTTCTTCCAACTCAACGATTTTTATTTAGACTTATACAATTCTATTATTGCTCATTAGTTTTATATAATTTCTGATATCTTCTTCCATTTCAAGGTTTATATAATCAAATAAATTTTATTATAACGCATTATTTCTTCCAACTCAACGATTTTTATTTAGACTTATACAATTCTATTATTGCTCATTAGTTTTATATAATTTCTGATATCTTCTTCCATTTCAATGTTTATTTAATCAAATAAATTTTATTATAGCGCATTATTTCTTCCAACTCAACGATTTTTATTTAGACTTATACAATTCTATTATTGCTCATTAGTTTTATATAATTTCTGATATCTTCTTCCATTTCAAGGTTTATATAATCAAATAAATTTTATTATAGCGCATTATTTCTTCCAACTCAACGATTTTTATTTAGACTTATACAATTCTATTATTGCTCATTAGTTTTATATAATTTCTGATATCTTCTTCCATTTCAAGGTTTATATAATCAAATAAATTTTATTATAACGCATTATTTCTTCCAACTCAACGATTTTTATTTAGACTTATACAATTCTATTATTGCTCATTAGTTTTATATAATTTCTGATATCTTCTTCCATTTCAAGGTTTATATAATCAAATAAATTTTATTATAGCGCATTATTTCTTCCATCTCAACGATTTTTATTTAGACTTATACAATTCTATTATTGCTCATTAGTTTTATATAATTTCTGATATCTTCTTCCATTTCAAGGTTTATATAATCAAATAAATTTTATTATAGCGCATTATTTCTTCCAACTCAACGATTTTTATTTAGACTTATACAATTCTATTATTGCTCATTAGTTTTATATAATTTCTGATATCTTCTTCCATTTCAAGGTTTATATAATCAAATAAATTTTATTATAACGCATTATTTCTTCCAACTCAACGATTTTTATTTAGACTTATACAATTCTATTATTGCTCATTAGTTTTATATAATTTCTGATATCTTCTTCCATTTCAAGGTTTATATAATCAAATAAATTTTATTATAGCGCATTATTTCTTCCAACTCAACGATTTTTATTTAGACTTATACAATTCTATTATTGCTCATTAGTTTTATATAATTTCTGATATCTTCCATTTCAATGTTTATTTAATCAAATAAATTTTATTATAGCGCATTATTTCTTCCAACTCAACGATTTTTATTTAGACTTATACATTTCTATTATTGCTCATTATTTTTATATAATTTCTGATACCTTCTTCCATTTCAAGGTTTATTTACTCAAATAAATTTTATTATAACACATTATTTCTTCCAACTCAACGATTTTTATTTAGACTTATACAATTCTATTATTGCTCATTAGTTTTATATAATTTCTGATATCTTCTTCCATTTCAATGTTTATTTAATCAAATAAATTTTATTATAGCGCATTATTTCTTCCAACTCAACGATTTTTATTTAGACTTATACAATTCTATTATTGCTCATTAGTTTTATATAATTTCTGATATCTTCTTCCATTTCAAGGTTTATATAATCAAATAAATTTTATTATAGCGCATTATTTCTTCCAACTCAACGATTTTTATTTAGACTTATACAATTCTATTATTGCTCATTAGTTTTATATAATTTCTGATATCTTCTTCCATTTCAATGTTTATTTAATCAAATAAATTTTATTATAGCGCATTATTTCTTCCAACTCAACGATTTTTATTTAGACTTATACAATTCTATTATTGCTCATTATTTTTATATAATTTCTGATACCTTCTTCCATTTCAAGGTTTATTTACTCAAATAAATTTTATTATAACGCATTATTTCTTCCAACTCAACGATTTTTATTTAGACTTATACAATTCTATTATTGCTCATTAGTTTTATATAATTTCTGATATCTTCTTCCATTTCAAGGTTTATATAATCAAATAAATTTTATTATAGCGCATTATTTCTTCCAACTCAACGATTTTTATTTAGACTTATACAATTCTATTATTGCTCATTAGTTTTATATAATTTCTGATATCTTCTTCCATTTCAATGTTTATTTAATCAAATAAATTTTATTATAGCGCATTATTTCTTCCAACTCAACGATTTTTATTTAGACTTATACAATTCTATTATTGCTCATTAGTTTTATATAATTTCTGATACCTTCTTCCATTTCAAGGTTTATATAATCAAATAAATTTTATTATAACGCATTATTTCTTCCAACTCAACGATTTTTATTTAGACTTATACAATTCTATTATTGCTCATTAGTTTTATATAATTTCTGATATCTTCTTCCATTTCAAGGTTTATATAATCAAATAAATTTTATTATAACGCATTATTTCTTCCAACTCAACGATTTTTATTTAGACTTATACAATTCTATCATTGCTCATTAGTTTTATATAATTTCTGATATCTTCTTCCATTTCAAGGTTTATATAATCAAATAAATTTTATTATAGCGCATTATTTCTTCCAACTCAACGATTTTTATTTAGACTTATACAATTCTATTATTGCTCATTAGTTTTATATAATTTCTGATATCTTCTTCCATTTCAATGTTTATTTAATCAAATAAATTTTATTATAGCGCATTATTTCTTCCAACTCAACGATTTTTATTTAGACTTATACAATTCTATTATTGCTCATTATTTTTATATAATTTCTGATACCTTCTTCCATTTCAAGGTTTATTTACTCAAAAAAATTTTATTATAACGCATTATTTCTTCCAACTCAACGATTTTTATTTAGACTTATACAATTCTATTATTGCTCATTAGTTTTATATAATTTCTGATATCTTCTTCCATTTCAAGGTTTATATAATCAAATAAATTTTATTATAGCGCATTATTTCTTCCAACTCAACGATTTTTATTTAGACTTATACAATTCTATTATTGCTCATTAGTTTTATATAATTTCTGATATCTTCTTCCATTTCAAGGTTTATATAATCAAATAAATTCTATTATAGCGCATTATTTCTTCCAACTCAACGATTTTTATTTAGACTTATACAATTCTATTATTGCTCATTAGTTTTATATAATTTCTGATATCTTCTTCCATTTCAATGTTTATTTAATCAAATAAATTTTATTATAGCGCATTATTTCTTCCAACTCAACGATTTTTATTTAGACTTATACAATTCTATTATTGCTCATTAGTTTTATATAATTTCTGATACCTTCTTCCATTTCAAGGTTTATATAATCAAATAAATTTTATTATAACGCATTATTTCTTCCAACTCAACGATTTTTATTTAGACTTATACAATTCTATTATTGCTCATTAGTTTTATATAATTTCTGATATCTTCTTCCATTTCAAGGTTTATATAATTAAATAAATTTTATTATAACGCATTATTTCTTCCAACTCAACGATTTTTATTTAGACTTATACAATTCTATTATTGCTCATTAGTTTTATATAATTTCTGATATCTTCTTCCATTTCAAGGTTTATATAATCAAATAAATTTTATTATAGCGCATTATTTCTTCCAACTCAACGATTTTTATTTAGACTTATACAATTCTATTATTGCTCATTAGTTTTATATAATTTTTGATATCTTCTTCCATTTCAATGTTTATTTAATCAAATAAATTTTATTATAGCGCATTATTTCTTCCAACTCAACGATTTTTATTTAGACTTATACAATTCTATTATTGCTCATTATTTTTATATAATTTCTGATACCTTCTTCCATTTCAAGGTTTATTTACTCAAATAAATTTTATTATAACGCATTATTTCTTCCAACTCAACGATTTTTATTTAGACTTATACAATTCTATTATTGCTCATTAGTTTTATATAATTTCTGATATCTTCTTCCATTTCAAGGTTTATATAATCAAATAAATTTTATTATAACGCATTATTTCTTCCAACTCAACGATTTTTATTTAGACTTATACAATTCTATTATTGCTCATTATTTTTATATAATTTCTGATACCTTCTTCCATTTCAAGGTTTATTTACTTAAATAAATTTTATTATAACGCATTATTTCTTCCAACTCAACGATTTTTATTTAGACTTATACAATTCTATTATTGCTCATTAGTTTTATATAATTTCTGATATCTTCTTCCATTTCAATGTTTATTTAATCAAATAAATTTTATTATAGCGCATTATTTCTTCCAACTCAACGATTTTTATTTAGACTTATACAATTCTATTATTGCTCATTATTTTTATATAATTTCTGATACCTTCTTCCATTTCAAGGTTTATTTACTCAAATAAATTTTATTATAACGCATTATTTCTTCCAACTCAACGATTTTTATTTAGACTTATACAATTCTATTATTGCTCATTAGTTTTATATAATTTCTGATATCTTCTTCCATTTCAATGTTTATTTAATCAAATAAATTTTATTATAGCGCATTATTTCTTCCAACTCAACGATTTTTATTTAGACTTATACAATTCTATTATTGCTCATTAGTTTTATATAATTTCTGATATCTTCTTCCATTTCAAGGTTTATATAATCAAATAAATTTTATTATAGCGCATTATTTCTTCCAACTCAACGATTTTTATTTAGACTTATACAATTCTATTATTGCTCATTAGTTTTATATAATTTCTGATATCTTCTTCCATTTCAATGTTTATTTAATCAAATAAATTTTATTATAGCGCATTATTTCTTCCAACTCAACGATTTTTATTTAGACTTATACAATTCTATTATTGCTCATTAGTTTTATATAATTTCTGATACCTTCTTCCATTTCAAGGTTTATATAATCAAATAAATTTTATTATAACGCATTATTTCTTCCAACTCAACGATTTTTATTTAGACTTATACAATTCTATTATTGCTCATTAGTTTTATATAATTTCTGATATCTTCTTCCATTTCAAGGTTTATATAATTAAATAAATTTATTATAACGCATTATTTCTTCCAACTCAACGATTTTTATTTAGACTTATACAATTCTATTATTGCTCATTAGTTTTATATAATTTCTGATATCTTCTTCCATTTCAATGTTTATTTAATCAAATAAATTTTATTATAGCGCATTATTTCTTCCAACTCAACGATTTTTATTTAGACTTATACAATTCTATTATTGCTCATTAGTTTTATATAATTTCTGATATCTTCTTCCATTTCAAGGTTTATATAATCAAATAAATTTTATTATAGCGCATTATTTCTTCCAACTCAACGATTTTTATTTAGACTTATACAATTCTATTATTGCTCATTATTTTTATATAATTTCTGATACCTTCTTCCATTTCAAGGTTTATTTACTCAAATAAATTTTATTATAACGCATTATTTCTTCCAACTCAACGATTTTTATTTAGACTTATACAATTCTATTATTGCTCATTAGTTTTATATAATTTCTGATATCTTCTTCCATTTCAAGGTTTATATAATCAAATAAATTTTATTATAACGCATTATTTCTTCCAACTCAACGATTTTTATTTAGACTTATACAATTCTATTATTGCTCATTAGTTTTATATAATTTCTGATATCTTCTTCCATTTCAAGGTTTATATAATCAAATAAATTTTATTATAACGCATTATTTCTTCCAACTCAACGATTTTTATTTAGACTTATACAATTCTATTATTGCTCATTAGTTTTATATAATTTCTGATATCTTCTTCCATTCTAATGTTTATTTAATCAAATAAATTTTATTATAGCGCATTATTTCTTCCAACTCAACGATTTTTATTTAGACTTATACAATTCTATTATTGCTCATTATTTTTATATAATTTCTGATACCTTCTTCCATTTCAAGGTTTATTTACTCAAATAAATTTTATTATAACGCATTATTTCTTCCAACTCAACGATTTTTATTTAGACTTATACAATTCTATTATTGCTCATTAGTTTTATATAATTTCTGATATCTTCTTCCATTTCAATGTTTATTTAATCAAATAAATTTTATTATAGCGCATTATTTCTTCCAACTCAACGATTTTTATTTAGACTTATACAATTCTATTATTGCTCATTAGTTTTATATAATTTCTGATATCTTCTTCCATTTCAAGGTTTATATAATCAAATAAATTTTATTATAGCGCATTATTTCTTCCAACTCAACGATTTTTATTTAGACTTATACAATTCTATTATTGCTCATTAGTTTTATATAATTTCTGATATCTTCTTCCATTTCAATGTTTATTTAATCAAATAAATTTTATTATAGCGCATTATTTCTTCCAACTCAACGATTTTTATTTAGACTTATACAATTCTATTATTGCTCATTAGTTTTATATAATTTCTGATACCTTCTTCCATTTCAAGGTTTATATAATCAAATAAATTTTATTATAACGCATTATTTCTTCCAACTCAACGATTTTTATTTAGACTTATACAATTCTATTATTGCTCATTAGTTTTATATAATTTCTGATATCTTCTTCCATTTCAAGGTTTATATAATCAAATAAATTTTATTATAACGCATTATTTCTTCCAACTCAACGATTTTTATTTAGACTTATACAATTCTATTATTGCTCATTAGTTTTATATAATTTCTGATACCTTCTTCCATTTCAAGGTTTATTTACTTAAATAAATTTTATTATAACGCATTATTTCTTCCAACTCAACGATTTTTATTTAGACTTATACAATTCTATTATTGCTCATTAGTTTTATATAATTTCTGATATCTTCTTCCATTTCAATGTTTATTTAATCAAATAAATTTTATTATAGCGCATTATTTCTTCCAACTCAACGATTTTTATTTAGACTTATACAATTCTATTATTGCTCATTATTTTTATATAATTTCTGATACCTTCTTCCATTTCAAGGTTTATTTACTCAAATAAATTTTATTATAACGCATTATTTCTTCCAACTCAACGATTTTTATTTAGACTTATACAATTCTATTATTGCTCATTAGTTTTATATAATTTCTGATATCTTCTTCCATTTCAATGTTTATTTAATCAAATAAATTTTATTATAGCGCATTATTTCTTCCAACTCAACGATTTTTATTTAGACTTATACAATTCTATTATTGCTCATTATTTTTATATAATTTCTGATACCTTCTTCCATTTCAAGGTTTATTTACTCAAATAAATTTTATTATAACGCATTATTTCTTCCAACTCAACGATTTTTATTTAGACTTATACAATTCTATTATTGCTCATTAGTTTTATATAATTTCTGATATCTTCTTCCATTTCAATGTTTATTTAATCAAATAAATTTTATTATAGCGCATTATTTCTTCCAACTCAACGATTTTTATTTAGACTTATACAATTCTATTATTGCTCATTAGTTTTATATAATTTCTGATATCTTCTTCCATTTCAAGGTTTATATAATCAAATAAATTTTATTATAGCGCATTATTTCTTCCAACTCAACGATTTTTATTTAGACTTATACAATTCTATTATTGCTCATTAGTTTTATATAATTTCTGATATCTTCTTCCATTTCAATGTTTATTTAATCAAATAAATTTTATTATAGCGCATTATTTCTTCCAACTCAACGATTTTTATTTAGACTTATACAATTCTATTATTGCTCATTAGTTTTATATAATTTCTGATACCTTCTTCCATTTCAAGGTTTATATAATCAAATAAATTTTATTATAACGCATTATTTCTTCCAACTCAACGATTTTTATTTAGACTTATACAATTCTATTATTGCTCATTAGTTTTATATAATTTCTGATATCTTCTTCCATTTCAAGGTTTATATAATTAAATAAATTTATTATAACGCATTATTTCTTCCAACTCAACGATTTTTATTTAGACTTATACAATTCTATTATTGCTCATTATTTTTATATAATTTCTGATACCTTCTTCCATTTCAAGGTTTATTTACTCAAATAAATTTTATTATAACGCATTATTTCTTCCAACTCAACGATTTTTATTTAGACTTATACAATTCTATTATTGCTCATTAGTTTTATATAATTTCTGATATCTTCTTCCATTTCAAGGTTTATATAATCAAATAAATTTTATTATAACGCATTATTTCTTCCAACTCAACGATTTTTATTTAGACTTATACAATTCTATTATTGCTCATTAGTTTTATATAATTTCTGATATCTTCTTCCATTTCAAGGTTTATATAATCAAATAAATTTTATTATAACGCATTATTTCTTCCAACTCAACGATTTTTATTTAGACTTATACAATTCTATTATTGCTCATTAGTTTTATATAATTTCTGATATCTTCTTCCATTTCAATGTTTATTTAATCAAATAAATTTTATTATAGCGCATTATTTCTTCCACTCAACGATTTTTATTTAGACTTATACAATTCTATTATTGCTCATTATTTTTATATAATTTCTGATACCTTCTTCCATTTCAAGGTTTATTTACTCAAATAAATTTTATTATAACGCATTATTTCTTCCAACTCAACGATTTTTATTTAGACTTATACAATTCTATTATTGCTCATTAGTTTTATATAATTTCTGATATCTTCTTCCATTTCAATGTTTATTTAATCAAATAAATTTTATTATAGCGCATTATTTCTTCCAACTCAACGATTTTTATTTAGACTTATACAATTCTATTATTGCTCATTAGTTTTATATAATTTCTGATATCTTCTTCCATTTCAAGGTTTATATAATCAAATAAATTTTATTATAGCGCATTATTTCTTCCAACTCAACGATTTTTATTTAGACTTATACAATTCTATTATTGCTCATTAGTTTTATATAATTTCTGATATCTTCTTCCATTTCAATGTTTATTTAATCAAATAAATTTTATTATAGCGCATTATTTCTTCCAACTCAACGATTTTTATTTAGACTTATACAATTCTATTATTGCTCATTAGTTTTATATAATTTCTGATACCTTCTTCCATTTCAAGGTTTATATAATCAAATAAATTTTATTATAACGCATTATTTCTTCCAACTCAACGATTTTTATTTAGACTTATACAATTCTATTATTGCTCATTAGTTTTATATAATTTCTGATATCTTCTTCCATTTCAAGGTTTATATAATCAAATAAATTTTATTATAACGCATTATTTCTTCCAACTCAACGATTTTTATTTAGACTTATACAATTCTATTATTGCTCATTAGTTTTATATAATTTCTGATACCTTCTTCCATTTCAAGGTTTATTTACTTAAATAAATTTTATTATAACGCATTATTTCTTCCAACTCAACGATTTTTATTTAGACTTATACAATTCTATTATTGCTCATTAGTTTTATATAATTTCTGATATCTTCTTCCATTTCAATGTTTATTTAATCAAATAAATTTTATTATAGCGCATTATTTCTTCCAACTCAACGATTTTTATTTAGACTTATACAATTCTATTATTGCTCATTATTTTTATATAATTTCTGATACCTTCTTCCATTTCAAGGTTTATTTACTCAAATAAATTTTATTATAACGCATTATTTCTTCCAACTCAACGATTTTTATTTAGACTTATACAATTCTATTATTGCTCATTAGTTTTATATAATTTCTGATATCTTCTTCCATTTCAATGTTTATTTAATCAAATAAATTTTATTATAGCGCATTATTTCTTCCAACTCAACGATTTTTATTTAGACTTATACAATTCTATTATTGCTCATTATTTTTATATAATTTCTGATACCTTCTTCCATTTCAAGGTTTATTTACTCAAATAAATTTTATTATAACGCATTATTTCTTCCAACTCAACGATTTTTATTTAGACTTATACAATTCTATTATTGCTCATTAGTTTTATATAATTTCTGATATCTTCTTCCATTTCAAGGTTTATATAATCAAATAAATTTTATTATAGCGCATTATTTCTTCCAACTCAACGATTTTTATTTAGACTTATACAATTCTATTATTGCTCATTAGTTTTATATAATTTCTGATATCTTCTTCCATTTCAATGTTTATTTAATCAAATAAATTTTATTATAGCGCATTATTTCTTCCAACTCAACGATTTTTATTTAGACTTATACAATTCTATTATTGCTCATTAGTTTTATATAATTTCTGATACCTTCTTCCATTTCAAGGTTTATATAATCAAATAAATTTTATTATAACGCATTATTTCTTCCAACTCAACGATTTTTATTTAGACTTATACAATTCTATTATTGCTCATTAGTTTTATATAATTTCTGATATCTTCTTCCATTTCAAGGTTTATATAATTAAATAAATTTATTATAACGCATTATTTCTTCCAACTCAACGATTTTTATTTAGACTTATACAATTCTATTATTGCTCATTAGTTTTATATAATTTCTGATATCTTCTTCCATTTCAATGTTTATTTAATCAAATAAATTTTATTATAGCGCATTATTTCTTCCAACTCAACGATTTTTATTTAGACTTATACAATTCTATTATTGCTCATTAGTTTTATATAATTTCTGATATCTTCTTCCATTTCAAGGTTTATATAATCAAATAAATTTTATTATAGCGCATTATTTCTTCCAACTCAACGATTTTTATTTAGACTTATACAATTCTATTATTGCTCATTATTTTTATATAATTTCTGATACCTTCTTCCATTTCAAGGTTTATTTACTCAAATAAATTTTATTATAACGCATTATTTCTTCCAACTCAACGATTTTTATTTAGACTTATACAATTCTATTATTGCTCATTAGTTTTATATAATTTCTGATATCTTCTTCCATTTCAAGGTTTATATAATCAAATAAATTTTATTATAACGCATTATTTCTTCCAACTCAACGATTTTTATTTAGACTTATACAATTCTATTATTGCTCATTAGTTTTATATAATTTCTGATATCTTCTTCCATTTCAAGGTTTATATAATCAAATAAATTTTATTATAACGCATTATTTCTTCCAACTCAACGATTTTTATTTAGACTTATACAATTCTATTATTGCTCATTAGTTTTATATAATTTCTGATATCTTCTTCCATTTCAATGTTTATTTAATCAAATAAATTTTATTATAGCGCATTATTTCTTCCAACTCAACGATTTTTATTTAGACTTATACAATTCTATTATTGCTCATTATTTTTATATAATTTCTGATACCTTCTTCCATTTCAAGGTTTATTTACTCAAATAAATTTTATTATAACGCATTATTTCTTCCAACTCAACGATTTTTATTTAGACTTATACAATTCTATTATTGCTCATTAGTTTTATATAATTTCTGATATCTTCTTCCATTTCAATGTTTATTTAATCAAATAAATTTTATTATAGCGCATTATTTCTTCCAACTCAACGATTTTTATTTAGACTTATACAATTCTATTATTGCTCATTAGTTTTATATAATTTCTGATATCTTCTTCCATTTCAAGGTTTATATAATCAAATAAATTTTATTATAGCGCATTATTTCTTCCAACTCAACGATTTTTATTTAGACTTATACAATTCTATTATTGCTCATTAGTTTTATATAATTTCTGATATCTTCTTCCATTTCAATGTTTATTTAATCAAATAAATTTTATTATAGCGCATTATTTCTTCCAACTCAACGATTTTTATTTAGACTTATACAATTCTATTATTGCTCATTAGTTTTATATAATTTCTGATACCTTCTTCCATTTCAAGGTTTATATAATCAAATAAATTTTATTATAACGCATTATTTCTTCCAACTCAACGATTTTTATTTAGACTTATACAATTCTATTATTGCTCATTAGTTTTATATAATTTCTGATATCTTCTTCCATTTCAAGGTTTATATAATCAAATAAATTTTATTATAACGCATTATTTCTTCCAACTCAACGATTTTTATTTAGACTTATACAATTCTATTATTGCTCATTAGTTTTATATAATTTCTGATATCTTCTTCCATTTCAAGGTTTATATAATCAAATAAATTTTATTATAGCGCATTATTTCTTCCAACTCAACGATTTTTATTTAGACTTATACAATTCTATTATTGCTCATTAGTTTTATATAATTTCTGATATCTTCTTCCATTTCAATGTTTATTTAATCAAATAAATTTTATTATAGCGCATTATTTCTTCCAACTCAACGATTTTTATTTAGACTTATACAATTCTATTATTGCTCATTATTTTTATATAATTTCTGATACCTTCTTCCATTTCAAGGTTTATTTACTCAAATAAATTTTATTATAACGCATTATTTCTTCCAACTCAACGATTTTTATTTAGACTTATACAATTCTATTATTTCTCATTAGTTTTATATAATTTCTGATATCTTCTTCCATTTCAATGTTTATTTAATCAAATAAATTTTATTATAGCGCATTATTTCTTCCAACTCAACGATTTTTATTTAGACTTATACAATTCTATTATTGCTCATTAGTTTTATATAATTTCTGATATCTTCTTCCATTTCAAGGTTTATATAATCAAATAAATTTTATTATAGCGCATTATTTCTTCCAACTCAACGATTTTTATTTAGACTTATACAATTCTATTATTGCTCATTAGTTTTATATAATTTCTGATATCTTCTTCCATTTCAAGGTTTATATAATCAAATAAATTTTATTATAGCGCATTATTTCTTCCAACTCAACGATTTTTATTTAGACTTATACAATTCTATTATTGCTCATTAGTTTTATATAATTTCTGATATCTTCTTCCATTTCAAGGTTTATATAATCAAATAAATTTTATTATAGCGCATTATTTCTTCCAACTCAACGATTTTTATTTAGACTTATACAATTCTATTATTGCTCATTAGTTTTATATAATTTCTGATATCTTCTTCCATTTCAATGTTTATTTAATTAAATAAATTTTATTATAGCGCATTATTTCTTCCAACTCAACGATTTTTATTTAGACTTATACAATTCTATTATTGCTCATTAGTTTTATATAATTTCTGATACCTTCTTCCATTTCAAGGTTTATATAATCAAATAAATTTTATTATAACGCATTATTTCTTCCAACTCAACGATTTTTATTTAGACTTATACAATTCTATTATTGCTCATTAGTTTTATATAATTTCTGATATCTTCTTCCATTTCAAGGTTTATATAATCAAATAAGTTTTATTATAACGCATTATTTCTTCCAACTCAACGATTTTTATTTAGACTTATACAATTCTATTATTGCTCATTAGTTTTATATAATTTCTGATATCTTCTTCCATTTCAATGTTTATTTAATCAAATAAATTTTATTATAGCGCATTATTTCTTCCAACTCAACGATTTTTATTTAGACTTATACAATTCTATTATTGCTCATTAGTTTTATATAATTTCTGATACCTTCTTCCATTTCAAGGTTTATATAATCAAATAAATTTTATTATAACGCATTATTTCTTCCAACTCAACGATTTTTATTTAGACTTATACAATTCTATTATTGCTCATTAGTTTTATATAATTTCTGATATCTTCTTCCATTTCAAGGTTTATATAATCAAATAAATTTTATTATAACGCATTATTTCTTCCAACTCAACGATTTTTATTTAGACTTATACAATTCTATTATTGCTCATTAGTTTTATATAATTTCTGATATCTTCTTCCATTTCAAGGTTTATATAATCAAATAAATTTTATTATAGCGCATTATTTCTTCCAACTCAACGATTTTTATTTAGACTTATACAATTCTATTATTGCTCATTAGTTTTATATAATTTCTGATATCTTCTTCCATTTCAATGTTTATTTAATCAAATAAATTTTATTATAGCGCATTATTTCTTCAAACTCAACGATTTTTATTTAGACTTATACAATTCTATTATTGCTCATTAGTTTTATATAATTTCTGATATCTTCTTCCATTTCAAGGTTTATATAATCAAATAAATTTTATTATAGCGCATTATTTCTTCCAACTCAACGATTTTTATTTAGACTTATACAATTCTATTATTGCTCATTAGTTTTATATAATTTCTGATATCTTCTTCCATTTCAAGGTTTATATAATCAAATAAATTTTATTATAGCGCATTATTTCTTCCAACTCAACGATTTTTATTTAGACTTATACAATTCTATTATTGCTCATTAGTTTTATATAATTTCTGATATCTTCTTCCATTTCAAGGTTTATATAATCAAATAAATTTTATTATAGCGCATTATTTCTTCCAACTCAACGATTTTTATTTAGACTTATACAATTCTATTATTGCTCATTAGTTTTATATTATTTCTGATATCTTCTTCCATTTCAATGTTTATTTAATCAAATAAATTTTATTATAGCGCATTATTTCTTCCAACTCAACGATTTTTATTTAGACTTATACAATTCTATTATTGCTCATTAGTTTTATATAATTTCTGATACCTTCTTCCATTTCAAGGTTTATATAATCAAATAAATTTTATTATAACGCATTATTTCTTCCAACTCAACGATTTTTATTTAGAATTATACAATTCTATTATTGCTCATTAGTTTTATATAATTTCTGATATCTTCTTCCATTTCAATGTTTATTTAATCAAATAAATTTTATTATAACGCATTATTTCTTCCAACTCAACGATTTTTATTTAGACTTATACAATTCTATTATTTCTCATTAGTTTTATATAATTTCTGATATCTTCTTCCATTTCAATGTTTATTTAATCAAATAAATTTTATTATAGCGCATTATTTCTTCCAAC
This sequence comes from Meloidogyne enterolobii, assembly GCA_963681835.1. Taxonomy (NCBI): domain Eukaryota; kingdom Metazoa; phylum Nematoda; class Chromadorea; order Rhabditida; family Meloidogynidae; genus Meloidogyne; species Meloidogyne enterolobii. The sequence goes on from CAVMJV010000326.1 coordinate 40,631, forward strand.
TCAACGATTTTTATTTAGACTTATACAATTCTATTATTGCTCATTAGTTTTATATAATTTCTGATATCTTCTTCCATTTCAAGGTTTATATAATCAAATAAATTTTATTATAGCGCATTATTTCTTCCAACTCAACGATTTTTATTTAGACTTATACAATTCTATTATTGCTCATTAGTTTTATATAATTTCTGATATCTTCTTCCATTTCAAGGTTTATATAATCAAATAAATTTTATTATAGCGCATTATTTCTTCCAACTCAACGATTTTTATTTAGACTTATACAATTCTATTATTGCTCATTAGTTTTATATAATTTCTGATATCTTCTTCCATTTCAATGTTTATTTAATCAAATAAATTTTATTATAGCGCATTATTTCTTCCAACTCAACGATTTTTATTTAGACTTATACAATTCTATTATTGCTCATTAGTTTTATATAATTTCTGATATCTTCTTCCATTTCAAGGTTTATATAATCAAATAAATTTTATTATAACGCATTATTTCTTCCAACTCAACGATTTTTATTTAGACTTATACAATTCTATTATTGCTCATTAGTTTTATATAATTTCTGATATCTTCTTCCATTTCAAGGTTTATATAATCAAATAAATTTTATTATAGCGCATTATTTCTTCCAACTCAACGATTTTTATTTAGACTTATACAATTCTATTATTGCTCATTAGTTTTATATAATTTCTGATATCTTCTTCCATTTCAATGTTTATTTAATCAAATAAACATTGAAATGGAAGCCTTTCCATTTCAAGGCTTCCATAAACCTTTCCATTTCAAGGTTTATTTACTCAAATAAATTTTATTATAATTTCTGATACCTTCTTCCATTTCAAGGTTTATTTACTCAAATAAATTTTATTATAACGCATTATTTCTTCCAACTCAACGATTTTTATTTAGACTTATACAATTCTATTATTTCTCATTAGTTTTATATAATTTCTGATATCTTCTTCCATTTCAATGTTTATTTAATCAAATAAATTTTATTATAGCGCATTATTTCTTCCAACTCAACGATTTTTATTTAGACTTATACAATTCTATTATTGCTCATTAGTTTTATATAATTTCTGATATCTTCTTCCATTTCAATGTTTATTTAATCAAATAAATTTTATTATAGCGCATTATTTCTTCCAACTCAACGATTTTTATTTAGACTTATACAATTCTATTATTGCTCATTAGTTTTATATAATTTCTGATATCTTCTTCCATTTCAAGGTTTATATAATCAAATAAATTTTATTATAGCGCATTATTTCTTCCAACTCAACGATTTTTATTTAGACTTATACAATTCTATTATTGCTCATTAGTTTTATATAATTTCTGATACCTTCTTCCATTTCAAGGTTTATTTACTCAAATAAATTTTATTTAGCGCATTATTTCTTCCAACTCAACGATTTTTATTTAGACTTATACAATTCTATTATTGCTTATTATTTTTATATAATTTCTGATACCTTCTTCCATTTCAAGGTTTATTTACTCAAATAAATTTTATTATAACGCATTATTTCTTCCAACTCAACGATTTTTATTTAGACTTATACAATTCTATTATTTCTCATTAGTTTTATATAATTTCTGATATCTTCTTCCATTTCAATGTTTATTTAATCAAATAAATTTTATTATAGCGCATTATTTCTTCCAACTCAACGATTTTTATTTAGACTTATACAATTCTATTATTGCTCATTAGTTTTATATAATTTCTGATATCTTCTTCCATTTCAAGGTTTATATAATCAAATAAATTTTATTATAGCGCATTATTTCTTCCAACTCAACGATTTTTATTTAGACTTATACAATTCTATTATTGCTCATTAGTTTTATATAATTTCTGATATCTTCTTCCATTTCAAGGTTTATATAATCAAATAAATTTTATTATAGCGCATTATTTCTTCCAACTCAACGATTTTTATTTAGACTTATACAATTCTATTATTGCTCATTAGTTTTATATAATTTCTGATATCTTCTTCCATTTCAAGGTTTATATAATCAAATAAATTTTATTATAGCGCATTATTTCTTCCAACTCAACGATTTTTATTTAGACTTATACAATTCTATTATTGCTCATTAGTTTTATATAATTTCTGATATCTTCTTCCATTTCAATGTTTATTTAATCAAATAAATTTTATTATAGCGCATTATTTCTTCCAACTCAACGATTTTTATTTAGACTTATACAATTCTATTATTGCTCATTAGTTTTATATAATTTCTGATACCTTCTTCCATTTCAAGGTTTATATAATCAAATAAATTTTATTATAACGCATTATTTCTTCCAACTCAACGATTTTTATTTAGACTTATACAATTCTATTATTGCTCATTAGTTTTATATAATTTCTGATATCTTCTTCCATTTCAATGTTTATTTAATCAAATAAATTTTATTATAGCGCATTATTTCTTCCAACTCAACGATTTTTATTTAGACTTATACAATTCTATTATTGCTCATTAGTTTTATATAATTTCTGATATCTTCTTCCATTTCAATGTTTATTTAATCAAATAAACATTGAAATGGAAGCCTTTCCATTTCAAGGCTTCCATAAACCTTTCCATTTCAAGGTTTATTTACTCAAATAAATTTTATTATAATTTCTGATACCTTCTTCCATTTCAAGGTTTATTTACTCAAATAAATTTTATTATAACGCATTATTTCTTCCAACTCAACGATTTTTATTTAGACTTATACAATTCTATTATTGCTCATTAGTTTTATATAATTTCTGATATCTTCTTCCATTTCAATGTTTATTTAATCAAATAAATTTTATTATAGCGCATTATTTCTTCCAACTCAACGATTTTTATTTAGACTTATACAATTCTATTATTGCTCATTAGTTTTATATAATTTCTGATACCTTCTTCCATTTCAAGGTTTATATAATCAAATAAATTTTATTATAACGCATTATTTCTTCCAACTCAACGATTTTTATTTAGACTTATACAATTCTATTATTGCTCATTAGTTTTATATAATTTCTGATATCTTCTTCCATTTCAAGGTTTATATAATCAAATAAATTTTATTATAACGCATTATTTCTTCCAACTCAACGATTTTTATTTAGACTTATACAATTCTATTATTGCTCATTAGTTTTATATAATTTCTGATATCTTCTTCCATTTCAAGGTTTATATAATCAAATAAATTTTATTATAGCGCATTATTTCTTCCAACTCAACGATTTTTATTTAGACTTATACAATTCTATTATTGCTCATTAGTTTTATATAATTTCTGATATCTTCTTCCATTTCAATGTTTATTTAATCAAATAAATTTTATTATAGCGCATTATTTCTTCAAACTCAACGATTTATATTTAGACTTATACAATTCTATTATTGCTCATTAGTTTTATATAATTTCTGATATCTTCTTCCATTTCAAGGTTTATATAATCAAATAAATTTTATTATAGCGCATTATTTCTTCCAACTCAACGATTTTTATTTAGACTTATACAATTCTATTATTGCTCATTAGTTTTATATAATTTCTGATATCTTCTTCCATTTCAAGGTTTATATAATCAAATAAATTTTATTATAGCGCATTATTTCTTCCAACTCAACGATTTATATTTAGACTTATACAATTCTATTATTGCTCATTAGTTTTATATAATTTCTGATATCTTCTTCCATTTCAAGGTTTATATAATCAAATAAATTTTATTATAGCGCATTATTTCTTCCAACTCAACGATTTTTATTTAGACTTATACAATTCTATTATTGCTCATTAGTTTTATATAATTTCTGATATCTTCTTCCATTTCAATGTTTATTTAATCAAATAAATTTTATTATAGCGCATTATTTCTTCCAACTCAACGATTTTTATTTAGACTTATACAATTCTATTATTGCTCATTAGTTTTATATAATTTCTGATACCTTCTTCCATTTCAAGGTTTATATAATCAAATAAATTTTATTATAACGCATTATTTCTTCCAACTCAACGATTTTTATTTAGACTTATACAATTCTATTATTGCTCATTAGTTTTATATAATTTCTGATATCTTCTTCCATTTCAATGTTTATTTAATCAAATAAATTTTATTATAGCGCATTATTTCTTCCAACTCAACGATTTTTATTTAGACTTATACAATTCTATTATTGCTCATTAGTTTTATATAATTTCTGATATCTTCTTCCATTTCAATGTTTATTTAATCAAATAAACATTGAAATGGAAGCCTTTCCATTTCAAGGCTTCCATAAACCTTTCCATTTCAAGGTTTATTTACTCAAATAAATTTTATTATAATTTCTGATACCTTCTTCCATTTCAAGGTTTATTTACTCAAATAAATTTTATTATAACGCATTATTTCTTCCAACTCAACGATTTTTATTTAGACTTATACAATTCTATTATTTCTCATTAGTTTTATATAATTTCTGATATCTTCTTCCATTTCAATGTTTATTTAATCAAATAAATTTTATTATAGCGCATTATTTCTTCCAACTCAACGATTTTTATTTAGACTTATACAATTCTATTATTGCTCATTAGTTTTATATAATTTCTGATATCTTCTTCCATTTCAATGTTTATTTAATCAAATAAATTTTATTATAGCGCATTATTTCTTCCAACTCAACGATTTTTATTTAGACTTATACAATTCTATTATTGCTCATTATTTTTATATAATTTCTGATACCTTCTTCCATTTCAAGGTTTATTTACTCAAATAAATTTTATTATAACGCATTATTTCTTCCAACTCAACGATTTTTATTTAGACTTATACAATTCTATTATTTCTCATTAGTTTTATATAATTTCTGATATCTTCTTCCATTTCAATGTTTATTTAATCAAATAAATTTTATTATAGCGCATTATTTCTTCCAACTCAACGATTTTTATTTAGACTTATACAATTCTATTATTGCTCATTAGTTTTATATAATTTCTGATATCTTCTTCCATTTCAAGGTTTATATAATCAAATAAATTTTATTATAGCGCATTATTTCTTCCAACTCAACGATTTTTATTTAGACTTATACAATTCTATTATTGCTCATTAGTTTTATATAATTTCTGATATCTTCTTCCATTTCAAGGTTTATATAATCAAATAAATTTTATTATAGCGCATTATTTCTTCCAACTCAACGATTTTTATTTAGACTTATACAATTCTATTATTGCTCATTAGTTTTATATAATTTCTGATATCTTCTTCCATTTCAAGGTTTATATAATCAAATAAATTTTATTATAGCGCATTATTTCTTCCAACTCAACGATTTTTATTTAGACTTATACAATTCTATTATTGCTCATTAGTTTTATATAATTTCTGATATCTTCTTCCATTTCAATGTTTATTTAATCAAATAAATTTTATTATAGCGCATTATTTCTTCCAACTCAACGATTTTTATTTAGACTTATACAATTCTATTATTGCTCATTAGTTTTATATAATTTCTGATACCTTCTTCCATTTCAAGGTTTATATAATCAAATAAATTTTATTATAACGCATTATTTCTTCCAACTCAACGATTTTTATTTAGACTTATACAATTCTATTATTGCTCATTAGTTTTATATAATTTCTGATATCTTCTTCCATTTCAAGGTTTATATAATCAAATAAATTTTATTATAACGCATTATTTCTTCCAACTCAACGATTTTTATTTAGACTTATACAATTCTATTATTGCTCATTAGTTTTATATAATTTCTGATACCTTCTTCCATTTCAAGGTTTATATAATCAAATAAATTTTATTATAACGCATTATTTCTTCCAACTCAACGATTTTTATTTAGACTTATACAATTCTATTATTGCTCATTAGTTTTATATAATTTCTGATATCTTCTTCCATTTCAAGGTTTATATAATCAAATAAATTTTATTATAACGCATTATTTCTTCCAACTCAACGATTTTTATTTAGACTTATACAATTCTATTATTGCTCATTAGTTTTATATAATTTCTGATATCTTCTTCCATTTCAAGGTTTATATAATCAAATAAATTTTATTATAGCGCATTATTTCTTCCAACTCAACGATTTTTATTTAGACTTATACAATTCTATTATTGCTCATTAGTTTTATATAATTTCTGATATCTTCTTCCATTTCAATGTTTATTTAATCAAATAAATTTTATTATAGCGCATTATTTCTTCAAACTCAACGATTTTTATTTAGACTTATACAATTCTATTATTGCTCATTAGTTTTATATAATTTCTGATATCTTCTTCCATTTCAAGGTTTATATAATAAAATAAATTTTATTATAGCGCATTATTTCTTCCAACTCAACGATTTTTATTTAGACTTATACAATTCTATTATTGCTCATTAGTTTTATATAATTTCTGATATCTTCTTCCATTTCAAGGTTTATATAATCAAATAAATTTTATTATAGCGCATTATTTCTTCCAACTCAACGATTTATATTTAGACTTATACAATTCTATTATTGCTCATTAGTTTTATATAATTTCTGATATCTTCTTCCATTTCAAGGTTTATATAATCAAATAAATTTTATTATAGCGCATTATTTCTTCCAACTCAACGATTTTTATTTAGACTTATACAATTCTATTATTGCTCATTAGTTTTATATAATTTCTGATATCTTCTTCCATTTCAATGTTTATTTAATCAAATAAATTTTATTATAGCGCATTATTTCTTCCAACTCAACGATTTTTATTTAGACTTATACAATTCTATTATTGCTCATTAGTTTTATATAATTTCTGATACCTTCTTCCATTTCAAGGTTTATATAATCAAATAAATTTTATTATAACGCATTATTTCTTCCAACTCAACGATTTTTATTTAGACTTATACAATTCTATTATTGCTCATTAGTTTTATATAATTTCTGATATCTTCTTCCATTTCAAGGTTTATATAATCAAATAAATTTTATTATAACGCATTATTTCTTCCAACTCAACGATTTTTATTTAGACTTATACAATTCTATTATTGCTCATTAGTTTTATATAATTTCTGATATCTTCTTCCATTTCAAGGTTTATATAATCAAATAAATTTTATTATAGCGCATTATTTCTTCCAACTCAACGATTTTTATTTAGACTTATACAATTCTATTATTGCTCATTAGTTTTATATAATTTCTGATATCTTCTTCCATTTCAATGTTTATTTAATCAAATAAATTTTATTATAGCGCATTATTTCTTCAAACTCAACGATTTTTATTTAGACTTATACAATTCTATTATTGCTCATTAGTTTTATATAATTTCTGATATCTTCTTCCATTTCAAGGTTTATATAATCAAATAAATTTTATTATAGCGCATTATTTCTTCCAACTCAACGATTTTTATTTAGACTTATACAATTCTATTATTGCTCATTAGTTTTATATAATTTCTGATATCTTCTTCCATTTCAAGGTTTATATAATCAAATAAATTTTATTATAGCGCATTATTTCTTCCAACTCAACGATTTATATTTAGACTTATACAATTCTATTATTGCTCATTAGTTTTATATAATTTCTGATATCTTCTTCCATTTCAAGGTTTATATAATCAAATAAATTTTATTATAGCGCATTATTTCTTCCAACTCAACGATTTTTATTTAGACTTATACAATTCTATTATTGCTCATTAGTTTTATATAATTTCTGATATCTTCTTCCATTTCAATGTTTATTTAATCAAATAAATTTTATTATAGCGCATTATTTCTTCCAACTCAACGATTTTTATTTAGACTTATACAATTCTATTATTGCTCATTAGTTTTATATAATTTCTGATACCTTCTTCCATTTCAAGGTTTATATAATCAAATAAATTTTATTATAACGCATTATTTCTTCCAACTCAAAGATTTTTATTTAGACTTATACAATTCTATTATTGCTCATTAGTTTTATATAATTTCTGATATCTTCTTCCATTTCAATGTTTATTTAATCAAATAAATTTTATTATAGCGCATTATTTCTTCCAACTCAACGATTTTTATTTAGACTTATACAATTCTATTATTGCTCATTAGTTTTATATGATTTCTGATACCTTCTTCCATTTCAAGGTTTATATAATCAAATAAATTTTATTATAACGCATTATTTCTTCCAACTCAACGATTTTTATTTAGACTTATACAATTCTATTATTGCTCATTAGTTTTATATAATTTCTGATATCTTCTTCCATTTCAAGGTTTATATAATCAAATAAATTTTATTATAACGCATTATTTCTTCCAACACAACGATTTTTATTTAGACTTATACAATTCTATTATTGCTCATTAGTTTTATATAATTTCTGATATCTTCTTCCATTTCAAGGTTTATATAATCAAATAAATTTTATTATAGCGCATTATTTCTTCCAACTCAACGATTTTTATTTAGACTTATACAATTCTATTATTGCTCATTAGTTTTATATAATTTCTGATATCTTCTTCCATTTCAATGTTTATTTAATCAAATAAATTTTATTATAGCGCATTATTTCTTCCAACTCAACGATTTTTATTTAGACTTATACAATTCTATTATTGCTCATTAGTTTTATATAATTTCTGATATCTTCTTCCATTTCAAGGTTTATATAATCAAATAAATTTTATTATAACGCATTATTTCTTCCAACTCAACGATTTTTATTTAGACTTATACAATTCTATTATTGCTCATTAGTTTTATATAATTTCTGATATCTTCTTCCATTTCAATGTTTATTTAATCAAATAAATTTTATTATAGCGCATTATTTCTTCCAACTCAACGATTTTTATTTAGACTTATACAATTCTATTATTGCTCATTAGTTTTATATAATTTCTGATACCTTCTTCCATTTCAAGGTTTATATAATCAAATAAATTTTATTATAACGCATTATTTCTTCCAACTCAACGATTTTTATTTAGACTTATACAATTCTATTATTGCTCATTAGTTTTATATAATTTCTGATATCTTCTTCCATTTCAAGGTTTATATAATCAAATAAATTTTATTATAACGCATTATTTCTTCCAACTCAACGATTTTTATTTAGACTTATACAATTCTATTATTGTTCATTAGTTTTATATAATTTCTGATACCTTCTTCCATTTCAAGGTTTATATAATCAAATAAATTTTATTATAACGCATTATTTTTTCCAACTCAACGATTTTTATTTAGACTTATACAATTCTATTATTGCTCATTAGTTTTATATAATTTCTGATATCTTCTTCCATTTCAATGTTTATTTAATCAAATAAATTTTATTATAGCGCATTATTTCTTCCAACTCAACGATTTTTATTTAGACTTATACAATTCTATTATTGCTCATTAGTTTTATATAATTTCTGATATCTTCTTCCATTTCAAGGTTTATATAATCAAATAAATTTTATTATAACGCATTATTTCTTCCAACTCAACGATTTTTATTTAGACTTATACAATTCTATTATTGCTCATTAGTTTTATATAATTTCTGATATCTTCTTCCATTTCAAGGTTTATATAATCAAATAAATTTTATTATAACGCATTATTTCTTCCAACTCAACGATTTTTATTTAGACTTATACAATTCTATTATTGCTCATTAGTTTTATATAATTTCTGATATCTTCTTCCATTTCAATTTTTATTTAATCAAATAAATTTTATTATAGCGCATTATTTCTTCCAACTCAACGATTTTTATTTAGACTTATACAATTCTATTATTGCTCATTAGTTTTATATAATTTCTGATACCTTCTTCCATTTCAAGGTTTATATAATCAAATAAATTTTATTATAACGCATTATTTCTTCCAACTCAACGATTTTTATTTAGACTTATACAATTCTATTATTGCTCATTAGTTTTATATAATTTCTGATATCTTCTTCCATTTCAAGGTTTATATAATCAAATAAATTTTATTATAACGCATTATTTCTTCCAACTCAACGATTTTTATTTAGACTTATACAATTCTATTATTGCTCATTAGTTTTATATAATTTCTGATATCTTCTTCCATTTCAAGGTTTATATAATCAAATAAATTTTATTATAGCGCATTATTTCTTCCAACTCAACGATTATTATTTAGACTTATACAATTCTATTATTGCTCATTAGTTTTATATAATTTCTGATATCTTCTTCCATTTCAATGTTTATTTAATCAAATAAATTTTATTATAGCGCATTATTTCTTCCAACTCAACGATTTTTATTTAGACTTATACAATTCTATTATTGCTCATTATTTTTATATAATTTCTGATACCTTCTTCCATTTCAAGGTTTATTTACTCAAATAAATTTTATTATAACGCATTATTTCTTCCAACTCAACGATTTTTATTTAGACTTATACAATTCTATTATTGCTCATTAGTTTTATATAATTTCTGATATCTTCTTCCATTTCAATGTTTATTTAATCAAATAAATTTTATTATAGCGCATTATTTCTTCCAACTCAACGATTTTTATTTAGACTTATACAATTCTATTATTGCTCATTAGTTTTATATAATTTCTGATATCTTCTTCCATTTCAAGGTTTATATAATCAAATAAATTTTATTATAGCGCATTATTTCTTCCAACTCAACGATTTTTATTTAGACTTATACAATTCTATTATTGCTCATTAGTTTTATATAATTTCTGATATCTTCTTCCATTTCAAGGTTTATATAATCAAATAAATTTTATTATAGCGCATTATTTCTTCCAACTCAACGATTTTTATTTAGACTTATACAATTCTATTATTGCTCATTAGTTTTATATAATTTCTGATATCTTCTTCCATTTCAAGGTTTATATAATCAAATAAATTTTATTATAACGCATTATTTCTTCCAACTCAACGATTTTTATTTAGACTTATACAATTCTATTATTGCTCATTAGTTTTATATAATTTCTGATATCTTCTTCCATTTCAATGTTTATTTAATCAAATAAATTTTATTATAGCGCATTATTTCTTCCAACTCAACGATTTTTATTTAGACTTATACAATTCTATTATTGCTCATTAGTTTTATATAATTTCTGATACCTTCTTCCATTTCAAGGTTTATATAATCAAATAAATTTTATTATAACGCATTATTTCTTCCAACTCAACGATTTTTATTTAGACTTATACAATTCTATTATTGCTCATTAGTTTTATATAATTTCTGATATCTTCTTCCATTTCAAGGTTTATATAATCAAATAAATTTTATTATAACGCATTATTTCTTCCAACTCAACGATTTTTATTTAGACTTATACAATTCTATTATTGCTCATTAGTTTTATATAATTTCTGATATCTTCTTCCATTTCAAGGTTTATATAATCAAATAAATTTTATTATAGCGCATTATTTCTTCCAACTCAACGATTATTATTTAGACTTATACAATTCTATTATTGCTCATTAGTTTTATATAATTTCTGATATCTTCTTCCATTTCAATGTTTATTTAATCAAATAAATTTTATTATAGCGCATTATTTCTTCCAACTCAACGATTTTTATTTAGACTTATACAATTCTATTATTGCTCATTATTTTTATATAATTTCTGATACCTTCTTCCATTTCAAGGTTTATTTACTCAAATAAATTTTATTATAACGCATTATTTCTTCCAACTCAACGATTTTTATTTAGACTTATACAATTCTATTATTGCTCATTAGTTTTATATAATTTCTGATATCTTCTTCCATTTCAATGTTTATTTAATCAAATAAATTTTATTATAGCGCATTATTTCTTCCAACTCAACGATTTTTATTTAGACTTATACAATTCTATTATTGCTCATTAGTTTTATATAATTTCTGATATCTTCTTCCATTTCAAGGTTTATATAATCAAATAAATTTTATTATAGCGCATTATTTCTTCCAACTCAACGATTTTTATTTAGACTTATACAATTCTATTATTGCTCATTAGTTTTATATAATTTCTGATATCTTCTTCCATTTCAAGGTTTATATAATCAAATAAATTTTATTATAGCGCATTATTTCTTCCAACTCAACGATTTTTATTTAGACTTATACAATTCTATTATTGCTCATTAGTTTTATATAATTTCTGATATCTTCTTCCATTTCAAGGTTTATATAATCAAATAAATTTTATTATAGCGCATTATTTCTTCCAACTCAACGATTTTTATTTAGACTTATACAATTCTATTATTGCTCATTAGTTTTATATAATTTCTGATATCTTCTTCCATTTCAATGTTTATTTAATCAAATAAATTTTATTATAGCGCATTATTTCTTCCAACTCAACGATTTTTATTTAGACTTATACAATTCTATTATTGCTCATTAGTTTTATATAATTTCTGATACCTTCTTCCATTTCAAGGTTTATATAATCAAATAAATTTTATTATAACGCATTATTTCTTCCAACTCAACGATTTTTATTTAGACTTATACAATTCTATTATTGCTCATTATTTTTATATAATTTCTGATACCTTCTTCCATTTCAAGGTTTATTTACTCAAATAAATTTTATTATAACGCATTATTTCTTCCAACTCAACGATTTTTATTTAGACTTATACAATTCTATTATTGCTCATTAGTTTTATATAATTTCTGATATCTTCTTCCATTTCAATGTTTATTTAATCAAATAAATTTTATTATAGCGCATTATTTCTTCCAACTCAACGATTTTTATTTAGACTTATACAATTCTATTATTGCTCATTAGTTTTATATAATTTCTGATATCTTCTTCCATTTCAAGGTTTATATAATCAAATAAATTTTATTATAGCGCATTATTTCTTCCAACTCAACGATTTTTATTTAGACTTATACAATTCTATTATTGCTCATTAGTTTTATATAATTTCTGATATCTTCTTCCATTTCAAGGTTTATATAATCAAATAAATTTTATTATAACGCATTATTTCTTCCAACTCAACGATTTTTATTTAGACTTATACAATTCTATTATTGCTCATTAGTTTTATATAATTTCTGATACCTTCTTCCATTTCAAGGTTTATATAATCAAATAAATTTTATTATAACGCATTATTTCTTCCAACTCAACGATTTTTATTTAGACTTATACAATTCTATTATTGCTCATTAGTTTTATATAATTTCTGATATCTTCTTCCATTTCAAGGTTTATATAATCAAATAAATTTTATTATAACGCATTATTTCTTCCAACTCAACGATTTTTATTTAGACTTATACAATTCTATTATTGCTCATTAGTTTTATATAATTTCTGATATCTTCTTCCATTTCAAGGTTTATATAATCAAATAAATTTTATTATAGCGCATTATTTCTTCCAACTCAACGATTTTTATTTAGACTTATACAATTCTATTATTGCTCATTAGTTTTATATAATTTCTGATATCTTCTTCCATTTCAAGGTTTATATAATCAAATAAATTTTATTATAGCGCATTATTTCTTCCAACTCAACGATTTTTATTTAGACTTATACAATTCTATTATTGCTCATTAGTTTTATATAATTTCTGATATCTTCTTCAATTTCAAGGTTTATATAATCAAATAAATTTTATTATAGCGCATTATTTCTTCCAACTCAACGATTTTTATTTAGACTTATACAATTCTATTATTGCTCATTAGTTTTATATAATTTCTGATATCTTCTTCCATTTCAATGTTTATTTAATCAAATAAATTTTATTATAGCGCATTATTTCTTCCAACTCAACGATTTTTATTTAGACTTATACAATTCTATTATTGCTCATTAGTTTTATATAATTTCTGATACCTTCTTCCATTTCAAGGTTTATATAATCAAATAAATTTTATTATAACGCATTATTTCTTCCAACTCAACGATTTTTATTTAGACTTATACAATTCTATTATTGCTCATTAGTTTTATATAATTTCTGATATCTTCTTCCATTTCAAGGTTTATATAATCAAATAAATTTTATTATAACGCATTATTTCTTCCAACTCAACGATTTTTATTTAGACTTATACAATTCTATTATTGCTCATTAGTTTTATATAATTTCTGATATCTTCTTCCATTTCAATGTTTATTTAATCAAATAAATTTTATTATAGCGCATTATTTCTTCCAACTCAACGATTTTTATTTAGACTTATACAATTCTATTATTGCTCATTAGTTTTATATAATTTCTGATACCTTCTTCCATTTCAAGGTTTATATAATCAAATAAATTTTATTATAACGCATTATTTCTTCCAACTCAACGATTTTTATTTAGACTTATACAATTCTATTATTGCTCATTAGTTTTATATAATTTCTGATATCTTCTTCCATTTCAATGTTTATTTAATCAAATAAATTTTATTATAGCGCATTATTTCTTCCAACTCAACGATTTTTATTTAGACTTATACAATTCTATTATTGCTCATTATTTTTATATAATTTCTGATACCTTCTTCCATTTCAAGGTTTATTTACTCAAATAAATTTTATTATAACGCATTATTTCTTCCAACTCAACGATTTTTATTTAGACTTATACAATTCTATTATTGCTCATTAGTTTTATATAATTTCTGATATCTTCTTCCATTTCAATGTTTATTTAATCAAATAAATTTTATTATAGCGCATTATTTCTTCCAACTCAACGATTTTTATTTAGACTTATACAATTCTATTATTGCTCATTAGTTTTATATAATTTCTGATATCTTCTTCCATTTCAAGGTTTATATAATCAAATAAATTTTATTATAGCGCATTATTTCTTCCAACTCAACGATTTTTATTTAGACTTATACAATTCTATTATTGCTCATTAGTTTTATATAATTTCTGATATCTTCTTCCATTTCAAGGTTTATATAATCAAATAAATTTTATTATAACGCATTATTTCTTCCAACTCAACGATTTTTATTTAGACTTATACAATTCTATTATTGCTCATTAGTTTTATATAATTTCTGATACCTTCTTCCATTTCAAGGTTTATATAATCAAATAAATTTTATTATAACGCATTATTTCTTCCAACTCAACGATTTTTATTTAGACTTATACAATTCTATTATTGCTCATTAGTTTTATATAATTTCTGATATCTTCTTCCATTTCAAGGTTTATATAATCAAATAAATTTTATTATAACGCATTATTTCTTCCAACTCAACGATTTTTATTTAGACTTATACAATTCTATTATTGCTCATTAGTTTTATATAATTTCTGATATCTTCTTCCATTTCAAGGTTTATATAATCAAATAAATTTTATTATAGCGCATTATTTCTTCCAACTCAACGATTTTTATTTAGACTTATACAATTCTATTATTGCTCATTAGTTTTATATAATTTCTGATATCTTCTTCCATTTCAATGTTTATTTAATCAAATAAATTTTATTATAGCGCATTATTTCTTCCAACTCAACGATTTTTATTTAGACTTATACAATTCTATTATTGCTCATTATTTTTATATAATTTCTGATACCTTCTTCCATTTCAAGGTTTATTTACTCAAATAAATTTTATTATAACGCATTATTTCTTCCAACTCAACGATTTTTATTTAGACTTATACAATTCTATTATTGCTCATTAGTTTTATATAATTTCTGATATCTTCTTCCATTTCAATGTTTATTTAATCAAATAAATTTTATTATAGCGCATTATTTCTTCCAACTCAACGATTTTTATTTAGACTTATACAATTCTATTATTGCTCATTAGTTTTATATAATTTCTGATATCTTCTTCCATTTCAAGGTTTATATAATCAAATAAATTTTATTATAGCGCATTATTTCTTCCAACTCAACGATTTTTATTTAGACTTATACAATTCTATTATTGCTCATTAGTTTTATATAATTTCTGATATCTTCTTCCATTTCAATGTTTATTTAATCAAATAAATTTTATTATAACGCATTATTTCTTCCAACTCAACGATTTTTATTTAGACTTATACAATTCTATTATTGCTCATTAGTTTTATATAATTTCTGATACCTTCTTCCATTTCAAGGTTTATATAATCAAATAAATTTTATTATAACGCATTATTTCTTCCAACTCAACGATTTTTATTTAGACTTATACAATTCTATTATTGCTCATTAGTTTTATATAATTTCTGATATCTTCTTCCATTTCAAGGTTTATATAATCAAATAAATTTTATTATAGCGCATTATTTCTTCCAACTCAACGATTTTTATTTAGACTTATACAATTCTATTATTGCTCATTAGTTTTATATAATTTCTGATATCTTCTTCCATTTCAATGTTTATTTAATCAAATAAATTTTATTATAGCGCATTATTTCTTCCAACTCAACGATTTTTATTTAGACTTATACAATTCTATTATTGCTCATTATTTTTATATAATTTCTGATACCTTCTTCCATTTCAAGGTTTATTTACTCAAATAAATTTTATTATAACGCATTATTTCTTCCAACTCAACGATTTTTATTTAGACTTATACAATTCTATTATTGCTCATTAGTTTTATATAATTTCTGATATCTTCTTCCATTTCAATGTTTATTTAATCAAATAAATTTTATTATAGCGCATTATTTCTTCCAACTCAACGATTTTTATTTAGACTTATACAATTCTATTATTGCTCATTAGTTTTATATAATTTCTGATATCTTCTTCCATTTCAAGGTTTATATAATCAAATAAATTTTATTATAGCGCATTATTTCTTCCAACTCAACGATTTTTATTTAGACTTATACAATTCTATTATTGCTCATTAGTTTTATATAATTTCTGATATCTTCTTCCATTTCAATGTTTATTTAATCAAATAAATTTTATTATAGCGCATTATTTCTTCCAACTCAACGATTTTTATTTAGACTTATACAATTCTATTATTGCTCATTATTTTTATATAATTTCTGATACCTTCTTCCATTTCAAGGTTTATTTACTCAAATAAATTTTATTATAACGCATTATTTCTTCCAACTCAACGATTTTTATTTAGACTTATACAATTCTATTATTGCTCATTAGTTTTATATAATTTCTGATATCTTCTTCCATTTCAAGGTTTATATAATCAAATAAATTTTATTATAGCGCATTATTTCTTCCAACTCAACGATTTTTATTTAGACTTATACAATTCTATTATTGCTCATTAGTTTTATATAATTTCTGATATCTTCTTCCATTTCAAGGTTTATATAATCAAATAAATTTTATTATAACGCATTATTTCTTCCAACTCAACGATTTTTATTTAGACTTATACAATTCTATTATTGCTCATTAGTTTTATATAATTTCTGATATCTTCTTCCATTTCAAGGTTTATATAATCAAATAAATTTTATTATAGCGCATTATTTCTTCCAACTCAACGATTTTTATTTAGACTTATACAATTCTATTATTGCTCATTAGTTTTATATAATTTCTGATATCTTCTTCCATTTCAATGTTTATTTAATCAAATAAATTTTATTATAGCGCATTATTTCTTCCAACTCAACGATTTTTATTTAGACTTATACAATTCTATTATTGCTCATTATTTAATATAATTTCTGATACCTTCTTCCATTTCAAGGTTTATTTACTCAAATAAATTTTATTATAACGCATTATTTCTTCCAACTCAACGATTTTTATTTAGACTTATACAATTCTATTATTGCTCATTAGTTTTATATAATTTCTGATATCTTCTTCCATTTCAAGGTTTATATAATCAAATAAATTTTATTATAACGCATTATTTCTTCCAACTCAACGATTTTTATTTAGACTTATACAATTCTATTATTGCTCATTAGTTTTATATAATTTCTGATATCTTCTTCCATTTCAAGGTTTATATAATCAAATAAATTTTATTATAACGCATTATTTCTTCCAACTCAACGATTTTTATTTAGACTTATACAATTCTATTATTGCTCATTAGTTTTATATAATTTCTGATATCTTCTTCCATTTCAAGGTTTATATAATCAAATAAATTTTATTATAACGCATTATTTCTTCCAACTCAACGATTTTTATTTAGACTTATACAATTCTATTATTGCTCATTAGTTTTATATAATTTCTGATATCTTCTTCCATTTCAATGTTTATTTAATCAAATAAATTTTATTATAGCGCATTATTTCTTCCAACTCAACGATTTTTATTTAGACTTATACAATTCTATTATTGCTCATTAGTTTTATATAATTTCTGATATCTTCTTCCATTTCAAGGTTTATTTACTCAAATAAATTTTATTATAACGCATTATTTCTTCCAACTCAACGATTTTTATTTAGACTTATACAATTCTATTATTGCTCATTAGTTTTAAATAATTTCTGATATCTTTTTCCATTTCAATGTTTATTTAATCAAATAAATTTTATTATAGCGCATTATTTCTTCCAACTCAACGATTTTTATTTAGACTTATACAATTCTATTATTGCTCATTAGTTTTATATAATTTCTGATATCTTCTTCCATTTCAAAATTTATATAATCAAATAAATTTTATTATAGCGCATTATTTCTTCCAACTCAACGATTTTTATTTAGACTTATACAATTCTATTATTGCTCATTAGTTTTATATAATTTCTGATATCTTCTTCCATTTCAATGTTTATATAATCAAATAAATTTTATTATAACGCATTATTTCTTCCAACTCAACGATTTTTATTTAGACTTATACAATTCTATTATTGCTCATTAGTTTTATATAATTTCTGATATCTTCTTCCATTTCAAGGTTTATATAATCAAATAAATTTTATTATAGCGCATTATTTCTTCCAACTCAACGATTTTTATTTAGACTTATACAATTCTATTATTGCTCATTAGTTTTATATAATTTCTGATATCTTCTTCCATTTCAATGTTTATTTAATCAAATAAATTTTATTATAGCGCATTATTTCTTCCAACTCAACGATTTTTATTTAGACTTATACAATTCTATTATTGCTCATTATTTTTATATAATTTCTGATACCTTCTTCCATTTCAAGGTTTATTTACTCAAATAAATTTTATTATAACGCATTATTTCTTCCAACTCAACGATTTTTATTTAGACTTATACAATTCTATTATTGCTCATTAGTTTTATATAATTTCTGATATCTTCTTCCATTTCAAGGTTTATATAATCAAATAAATTTTATTATAGCGCATTATTTCTTCCAACTCAACGATTTTTATTTAGACTTATACAATTCTATTATTGCTCATTAGTTTTATATAATTTCTGATATCTTCTTCCATTTCAAGGTTTATATAATCAAATAAATTTTATTATAACGCATTATTTCTTCCAACTCAACGATTTTTATTTAGACTTATACAATTCTATTATTGCTCATTAGTTTTATATAATTTCTGATATCTTCTTCCATTTCAATGTTTATTTAATCAAATAAATTTTATTATAGCGCATTATTTCTTCCAACTCAACGATTTTTATTTAGACTTATACAATTCTATTATTGCTCATTAGTTTTATATAATTTCTGATATCTTCTTCCATTTCAAGGTTTATTTACTCAAATAAATTTTATTATAACGCATTATTTCTTCCAACTCAACGATTTTTATTTAGACTTATACAATTCTATTATTGCTCATTAGTTTTATATAATTTCTGATATCTTCTTCCATTTCAATGTTTATTTAATCAAATAAATTTTATTATAGCGCATTATTTCTTCCAACTCAACGATTTTTATTTAGACTTATACAATTCTATTATTGCTCATTAGTTTTATATAATTTCTGATATCTTCTTCCATTTCAATGTTTATTTAATCAAATAAATTTTATTATAGCGCATTATTTCTTCCAACTCAACGATTTTTATTTAGACTTATACAATTCTATTATTGCTCATTAGTTTTATATAATTTCTGATATCTTCTTCCATTTCAAGGTTTATTTACTCAAATAAATTTTATTATAACGCATTATTTCTTCCAACTCAACGATTTTTATTTAGACTTATACCATTCTATTATTGCTCATTAGTTTTATATAATTTCTGATATCTTCTTTCATTTCAATGTTTATTTAATCAAATAAATTTTATTATAGCGCATTATTTCTTCCAACTCAACGATTTTTATTTAGACTTATACAATTCTATTATTGCTCATTAGTTTTATATAATTTCTGATATCTTCTTCCATTTCAATGTTTATTTAATCAAATAAATTTTATTATAACGCATTATTTCTTCCAACTCAACGATTTTTATTTAGACTTATACAATTCTATTATTGCTCATTAGTTTTATATAATTTCTGATATCTTCTTCCATTTCAATGTTTATTTAATCAAATAAATTTTATTATAACGCATTATTTCTTCCAACTCAACGATTTTTATTTAGACTTATACAATTCTATTATTGCTCATTAGTTTTATATAATTTCTGATATCTTCTTCCATTTCAAGGTTTATTTACTCAAATAAATTTTATTATAACGCATTATTTCTTCCAACTCAACGATTTTTA
>CAVMJV010000327.1:0-61315 GCA_963681835.1 Meloidogyne enterolobii
CAATTCAAAACTGAAGCACAGAAAATGCTTCAATTCAAAACTGAAGCACAGAAAATGCTTCAATTCAAATCTGAAGCACAGAAAATGCTTCAATTCAAAACTGAAGCACAGAAAATGCTTCAATTCAAAACTGAAGCACAAAAAATGCTTCAATTCAAAACTGAAGCACAGAAAATGCTTCAATTCAAAACTGAAGCACAGAAAATGCTTCAATTCAAAACTGAAGCACAGAAAATGCTTCAATTCAAAACTGAAGCACAGAAAATGCTTCAATTCAAAACTGAAGCACAGAAAATTAAATAAATTTTTTATATTTTCAAGTATATTTTTGTTAACAATTTCCAAAATTGCACAGCGACAGATATTTTATGATAAAATTATGACTATTATAAAAAGAAGTTATTTTCACTAATAAATATGTGATGATTCCACATTATCTGGGATTACAGAAAATGCTTCAATTCAAAACTGAAGCACAGAAAATGCTTCAATTCAAAACTGAAGCTCAGAAAATGCTTCAATTCAAAACTGAAGCACAGAAAATGCTTCAATTCAAAACTGAAGCACAGAAAATGCTTCAATTCAAAACTGAAGCACAGAAAATGCTGATTCCACATTATCTGGGATTACAGAAAATGCTTCAATTCAAAACTGAAGCACAGAAAATGCTTCAATTCAAATCTGAAGCACAGAACATGCTTCAATTCAAAACTGAAGCACAGAAAATGCTTCAATTCAAAACTGAAGCACAGAAAATGCTTCAATTCAAAACTGAAGCACAGAAAATGCTTCAATTCAAAACTGAAGCACAGAAAATGCTTCAATTCAAAACTGAAGCACAGAAAATGCTTCAATTCAAAACTGAAGCACAGAAAATTAAATAAATTTTTTATATTTTCAAGTATATTTTTGTTAACAATTTCCAAAATTGCACAGCGACAGATATTTTATGATAAAATTATGACTATTATAAAAAGAAGTTATTTTCACTAATAAATATGTGATGATTCCACATTATCTGGGATTACAGAAAATGCTTCAATTCAAAACTGAAGCACAGAAAATGCTTCAATTCAAAACTGAAGCTCAGAAAATGCTTCAATTCAAAACTGAAGCACAGAAAATACTTCAATTCAAAACTGAAGCACAGAAAATGCTTCAATTCAAAACTGAAGCACAGAAAATGCTGATTCCACATTATCTGGGATTACAGAAAATGCTTCAATTCAAAACTGAAGCACAGAAAATGCTTCAATTCAAATCTGAAGCACAGAACATGCTTCAATTCAAAACTGAAGCACAGAAAATGCTTCAATTCAAAACTGAAGCACAGAAAATGCTTCAATTCAAAACTGAAGCACAGAAAATGCTTCAATTCAAAACTGAAGCACAGAAAATGCTTCAATTCAAAACTGAAGCACAGAAAATGCTTCAATTCAAAACTGAAGCACAGAAAATTAAATAAATTTTTTATATTTTCAAGTATATTTTTGTTAACAATTTCCAAAATTGCACAGCGACAGATATTTTATGATAAAATTATGACTATTATAAAAAGAAGTTATTTTCACTAATAAATATGTGATGATTCCACATTATCTGGGATTACAGAAAATGCTTCAATTCAAAACTGAAGCACAGAAAATGCTTCAATTCAAAACTGAAGCTCAGAAAATGCTTCAATTCAAAACTGAAGCACAGAAAATGCTTCAATTCAAAACTGAAGCACAGAAAATGCTTCAATTAAAACTGAAGCACAGAAAATGCTTCAATTAAAACTGAAGCATAGAAAATGCTTCAATTCAAAACTGAAGCACAGAAAATGCTTCAATTAAAACTGAAGCACAGAAAATGCTTCAATTCAAAACTGAAGCACAGAGAATGCTTCAATTCAAAACTGAAGCACAGAAAATGCTTCAATTCAAAACTGAAGCCAGAAAATGCTTCAACTCAAAACTGAAGCACAGAAAATGCTTCAACTCAAAACTGAAGCACAGAAAATGCTTGAACTCAAAACTGAAGCACAGAAAATAAAATAAATTTTTTATAGTTTCAAGAATATTTTTGTTAACAATTTCCAAAATTGCACAGCGACAGATATTTTGTGTTAAAATTATGACTATTATAAAAAGAAGTTATTTTCATTAATAAATATGTAATGATTCCACATTATCTTGGATCACAGAAAATTCTTCAATTCAAAACTGAAGCACAGAAAATGCTTCAATTCTAAACTGAAGCACAGAAAATGCTTCAATTCTAAACTGAAGCACGAAAATGCTTCAATTCAAAACTGAAGCACAAGAAATGCTTCAATTAAAACTGAATCACAGAAAATGCTTCAATTCAAAACTGAAGCACAGAGAATGCTTCAATTCAAAACTGAAGCACAGAAAATGCTTCAATTCAAAACTGAAGCCAGAAAATGCTTCAATTCAAAACTGAAGCACAGAAAATGCTTCAATTCTAAACTGAAGCACGAAAATGCTTCAATTCAAAACTGAAGCACAAGAAATGCTTCAATTAAAACTGAAGCACAGAAAATGCTTCAATTCAAAACTGAAGCACAGAGAATGCTTCAATTCAAAACTGAAGCACAGAAAATGCTTCAATTCAAAACTGAAGCCAGAAAATGCTTCAACTCAAAACTGAAGCACAGAAAATGCTTCAACTCAAAACTGAAGCACAGAAAATTAAATTTTTTATAGTTTCAAGAATATTTTTGTTAACAATTTCCAAAATTGCACAGCGACATATATTTTATGATAAAATTATGACTATTATAAAAAGAAGTTATTTTCATTAATAAATATGTAATGAGTCCACATTATCTGGGATCACAGAAAATGCTTCAATTCAAAACTGAAGCACAAGAAATGCTTCAATTAAAACTGAAGCACAGAAAATGCTTCAATTCAAAACTGAAGCACAGAGAATGCTTCAATTCAAAACTGAAGCACAGAAAATGCTTCAATTCAAAACTGAAGCCAGAAAATGCTTCAACTCAAAACTGAAGCACAGAAAATGCTTCAACTCAAAACTGAAGCACAGAAAATTAAATTTTTTATAGTTTCAAGAATATTTTGTTAACAATTTCCAAAATTGCACAGCGACAGATATTTTGTGTTAAAATTATGACTATTATAAAAAGAAGTTATTTTCATTAATAAATATGTAATGAGTCCACATTATCTGGGATCACAGAAAATGCTTCAATTCAAAACTGAAGGACAGAAAATGCTTCAATTCAAAACTGAAGCCAGAAAATGCTTCAACTCAAAACTGAAGCACAGAAAATGCTTCAACTCAAAACTGAAGCACAGAAAATGCTTCAATTCAAAACTGAAGCACAGAAAATGCTTCAATTCAAAACTGAAGCACAGAAAATGCTTCAATTCAAAACTGAAGCACAGAAAATGCTTCAATTCAAAACTGAAGCCAGAAAATGCTTCAATTCAATACTGAAGCACAGAAAATGCTTCAATTCTAAACTGAAGCACGAAAATGCTTCAATTCAAAACTGAAGCACAAGAAATGCTTCAATTAAAACTGAAGCACAGAAAATGCTTCAATTAAAACTGAAGCACAGAAAATGCTTCAATTCAAAACTGAAGCACAGAAAATGCTTCAATTCAAAACTGAAGCACAGTAAATGCTTCAATTCAAAACTTAAGCACAGAAAATGCTTCAATTAAAACTGAAGCATAGAAAATGCTTCAATTCAAAACTGAAGCACAGAAAATGCTTCAATTAAAACTGAAGCACAGTAAATGCTTCAATTCAAAACTGAAGCACAGAAAATGCTTCAATTCAAAACTGAAGCACAGAAAATGCTTCAACTCAAAAATGAATCACAAAAAATGCTTCAATTCAAAACTGAAGGACAGAAAATGCTTCAATTCAAAACTGAAGCCAGAAAATGCTTCTACTCAAAACTGAAGCACAGAAAATGCTTCAACTCAAAACTGAAGCACAGAAAATGCTTCAATTCAAAACTGAAGCACAGAAAATGCTTCAATTCAAAACTGAAGCACAGAAAATGCTTCAATTCAAAACTGAAGCACAGAAAATGCTTCAATTCAAAACTGAAGCCAGAAAATGCTTCAATTCAAAACTGAAGCACAGAAAATGCTTCAATTCTAAACTGAAGCACGAAAATGCTTCAATTCAAAACTGAAGCACAAGAAATGCTTCAATTAAAACTGAAGCACAGAAAATGGGTCAATTCAAAACTGAAGCACAGAAAATGCTTCAATTCAAAACTGAAGCACAGAAAATGCTTCAATTCAAAACTGAAGCACAGTAAATGCTTCAATTCAAAACTGAAGCACAGAAAATGCTTCAATTAAAACTGAAGCATAGAAAATGCTTCAATTCAAAACTGAAGCACAGAAAATGCTTCAATTAAAACTGAAGCACAGTAAATGCTTCAATTCAAAACTGAAGCACAGAAAATGCTTCAATTCAAAACTGAAGCACAGAAAATGCTTCAATTCAAAACTGAAGCACAGTAAATGCTTCAATTCAAAACTGAAGCACAGAAAATGCTTCAATTAAAACTGAAGCACAGAAAATGCTTCAATTCAAAACTGAAGCACAGTAAATGCTTCAATTCAAAACTGAAGCAGAGAAAATGCTTCAATTCAAAACTGAAGCCAGAAAATGCTTCAATTCAAAACTGAAGCACAGAAAATGCTTCAATTCTAAACTGAAGCACGAAAATGCTTCAATTCAAAACTGAAGCACAAGAAATGCTTCAATTAAAACTGAAGCACAGAAAATGCTTCAATTCAAAACTGAAGCACAGAAAATGCTTCAATTCAAAACTGAAGCACAGAAAATGCTTCAATTCAAAACTGAAGCACAGTAAATGCTTCAATTCAAAACTGAAGCACAGAAAATGCTTCAATTAAAACTGAAGCATAGAAAATGCTTCAATTCAAAACTGAAGCACAGAAAATGCTTCAATTAAAACTGAAGCACAGTAAATGCTTCAATTCAAAACAGAAGCACAGAAAATGCTTCAATTCAAAACTGAAGCACAGAAAATGCTTCAATTCAAAACTGAAGCACAGTAAATGCTTCAATTCAAAACTGAAGCACAGAAAATGCTTCAATTAAAACTGAAGCACAGAAAATGCTTCAATTCAAAACTGAAGCACAGTAAATGCTTCAATTCAAAACTGAAGCAGAGAAAATGCTTCAATTCAAAACTGAAGCACAGAAAATGCTTCAATTCAAAACTGAAGCACAGAAAATGCTTCAATTCAAAACTGAAGCACGGAAAATGCTTCTATTCAAAACTGAAGCACAGAAAATGCTTCAATTCAAAACTGAAGCACAGAAAATGCTTCAATTCAAAACTGAAGCACAGAAAATGCTTCAATTCAAAACTGAAGCACGGAAAATGCTTCAATTCAAAACTGAAGCACAGAAAATGCTTCAATTCAAAACTGAAGCACAGAAAATGCTTCAATTCAAAACTGAAGCACAGTAAATGCTTCAATTCAAAACTGAAGCACAGAAAATGCTTCAATTAAAACTGAAGCATAGAAAATGCTTCAATTCAAAACTGAAGCACAGAAAATGCTTCAATTAAAACTGAAGCACAGTAAATGCTTCAATTCAAAACAGAAGCACAGAAAATGCTTCAATTCAAAACTGAAGCACAGAAAATGCTTCAATTCAAAACTGAAGCACAGTAAATGCTTCAATTCAAAACTGAAGCACAGAAAATGCTTCAATTAAAACTGAAGCACAGAAAATGCTTCAATTCAAAACTGAAGCACAGTAAATGCTTCAATTCAAAACTGAAGCAGAGAAAATGCTTCAATTCAAAACTGAAGCACAGAAAATGCTTCAATTCAAAACTGAAGCACAGTAAATGCTTCAATTCAAAACTGAAGCACAGAAAATGCTTCAACTCAAAACTGAAGCACAGAAAATTAAATTTTTTATAGTTTCAAGAATATTTTGTTAACAATTTCCAAAATTGCACAGCGACAGATATTTTGTGTTAAAATTATGACTATTATAAAAAGAAGTTATTTTCATTAATAAATATGTAATGAGTCCACATTATCTGGGATCACAGAAAATGCTTCAATTCAAAACTGAAGGACAGAAAATGCTTCAATTCAAAACTGAAGCCAGAAAATGCTTCAACTCAAAACTGAAGCACAGAAAATGCTTCAACTCAAAACTGAAGCACAGAAAATGCTTCAATTCAAAACTGAAGCACAGAAAATGCTTCAATTCAAAACTGAAGCACAGAAAATGCTTCAATTCAAAACTGAAGCACAGAAAATGCTTCAATTCAAAACTGAAGCCAGAAGATGCTTCAATTCAATACTGAAGCACAGAAAATGCTTCAATTCTAAACTGAAGCACGAAAATGCTTCAATTCAAAACTGAAGCACAAGAAATGCTTCAATTAAAACTGAAGCACAGAAAATGCTTCAATTAAAACTGAAGCACAGAAAATGCTTCAATTCAAAACTGAAGCACAGAAAATGCTTCAATTCAAAACTGAAGCACAGTAAATGCTTCAATTCAAAACTTAAGCACAGAAAATGCTTCAATTAAAACTGAAGCATAGAAAATGCTTCAATTCAAAACTGAAGCACAGAAAATGCTTTAATTAAAACTGAAGCACAGTAAATGCTTCAATTCAAAACTGAAGCACAGAAAATGCTTCAATTCAAAACTGAAGCACAGAAAATGCTTCAACTCAAAACTGAATCACAAAAAATGCTTCAATTCAAAACTGAAGGACAGAAAATGCTTCAATTCAAAACTGAAGCCAGAAAATGCTTCAACTCAAAACTGAAGCACAGAAAATGCTTCAACTCAAAACTGAAGCACAGAAAATGCTTCAATTCAAAACTGAAGCACAGAAAATGCTTCAATTCAAAACTGAAGCACAGAAAATGCTTCAATTCAAAACTGAAGCACAGAAAATGCTTCAATTCAAAACTGAAGCCAGAAAATGCTTCAATTCAAAACTGAAGCACAGAAAATGCTTCAATTCTAAACTGAAGCACGAAAATGCTTCAATTCAAAACTGAAGCACAAGAAATGCTTCAATTAAAACTGAAGCACAGAAAATGGGTCAATTCAAAACTGAAGCACAGAAAATGCTTCAATTCAAAACTGAAGCACAGAAAATGCTTCAATTCAAAACTGAAGCACAGTAAATGCTTCAATTCAAAACTGAAGCACAGAAAATGCTTCAATTAAAACTGAAGCATAGAAAATGCTTCAATTCAAAACTGAAGCACAGAAAATGCTTCAATTAAAACTGAAGCACAGTAAATGCTTCAATTCAAAACTGAAGCACAGAAAATGCTTCAATTCAAAACTGAAGCACAGAAAATGCTTCAATTCAAAACTGAAGCACAGTAAATGCTTCAATTCAAAACTGAAGCACAGAAAATGCTTCAATTAAAACTGAAGCACAGAAAATGCTTCAATTCAAAACTGAAGCACAGTAAATGCTTCAATTCAAAACTGAAGCAGAGAAAATGCTTCAATTCAAAACTGAAGCCAGAAAATGCTTCAATTCAAAACTGAAGCACAGAAAATGCTTCAATTCTAAACTGAAGCACGAAAATGCTTCAATTCAAAACTGAAGCACAAGAAATGCTTCAATTAAAACTGAAGCACAGAAAATGCTTCAATTCAAAACTGAAGCACAGAAAATGCTTCAATTCAAAACTGAAGCACAGAAAATGCTTCAATTCAAAACTGAAGCACAGTAAATGCTTCAATTCAAAACTGAAGCACAGAAAATGCTTCAATTAAAACTGAAGCATAGAAAATGCTTCAATTCAAAACTGAAGCACAGAAAATGCTTCAATTAAAACTGAAGCACAGTAAATGCTTCAATTCAAAACAGAAGCACAGAAAATGCTTCAATTCAAAACTGAAGCACAGAAAATGCTTCAATTCAAAACTGAAGCACAGTAAATGCTTCAATTCAAAACTGAAGCACAGAAAATGCTTCAATTAAAACTGAAGCACAGAAAATGCTTCAATTCAAAACTGAAGCACAGTAAATGCTTCAATTCAAAACTGAAGCAGAGAAAATGCTTCAATTCAAAACTGAAGCACAGAAAATGCTTCAATTCAAAACTGAAGCACAGTAAATGCTTCAATTCAAAACTGAAGCACAGAAAATGCTTCAATTAAAACTGAAGCATAGAAAATGCTTCAATTCAAAACTGAAGCACAGAAAATGCTATAATTAAAACTGAAGCACAGTAAATGCTTCAATTCAAAACTGAAGCACAGAAAATGCTTCAATTCAAAACTGAAGCACAGAAAATGCTTCAATTCAAAACTGAAGCACAGTAAATGCTTCAATTCAAAACTGAAGCACAGAAAATGCTTCAATTAAAACTGAAGCACAGAAAATGCTTCAATTCAAAACTGAAGCACAGTAAATGCTTCAATTCAAAACTGAAGCCAGAAAATGCTTCAATTCAAGACTGAAGCACAGAAAATGCTTCAATTCTAAACTGAAGCACGAAAATGCTTCAATTCAAAACTGAAGCACAAGAAATGCTTCAATTAAAACTGAAGCACAGAAAATGCTTCAATTCAAAACTGAAGCACAGAAAATGCTTCAATTCAAAACTGAAGCACAGAAAATGCTTCAACTCAAAACTGAATCACAGAAAATGCTTCAATTCAAAACTGAAGGACAGAAAATGCTTCAATTCAAAACTGAAGCCAGAAAATGCTTCAACTCAAAACTGAAGCACAGAAAATGCTTCAACTCAAAACTGAAGCACAGAAAATGCTTCAATTCAAAACTGAAGCACAGAAAATGCTTCAATTCAAAACTGAAGCACAGAAAATGCTTCAATTCAAAACTGAAGCCAGAAAATGCTTCAATTCAAAACTGAAGCACAGAAAATGCTTCAATTCTAAACTGAAGCACGAAAATGCTTCAATTCAAAACTGAAGCACAAGAAATGCTTCAATTAAAACTGAAGCACAGAAAATGGGTCAATTCAAAACTGAAGCACAGAAAATGCTTCAATTCAAAACTGAAGCACAGAAAATGCTTCAATTCAAAACTGAAGCACAGTAAATGCTTCAATTCAAAACTGAAGCACAGAAAATGCTTCAATTAAAACTGAAGCATAGAAAATGCTTCAATTCAAAACTGAAGCACAGAAAATGCTTCAATTAAAACTGAAGCACAGTAAATGCTTCAATTCAAAACTGAAGCACAGAAAATGCTTCAATTCAAAACTGAAGCACAGAAAATGCTTCAATTCAAAACTGAAGCACAGTAAATGCTTCAATTCAAAACTGAAGCACAGAAAATGCTTCAATTAAAACTGAAGCACAGAAAATGCTTCAATTCAAAACTGAAGCACAGTAAATGCTTCAATTCAAAACTGAAGCAGAGAAAATGCTTCAATTCAAAACTGAAGCCAGAAAATGCTTCAATTCAAAACTGAAGCACAGAAAATGCTTCAATTCTAAACTGAAGCACGAAAATGCTTCAATTCAAAACTGAAGCACAAGAAATGCTTCAATTAAAACTGAAGCACAGAAAATGCTTCAATTCAAAACTGAAGCACAGAAAATGCTTCAATTCAAAACTGAAGCACAGAAAATGCTTCAATTCAAAACTGAAGCACAGTAAATGCTTCAATTCAAAACTGAAGCACAGAAAATGCTTCAATTAAAACTGAAGCATAGAAAATGCTTCAATTCAAAACTGAAGCACAGAAAATGCTTCAATTAAAACTGAAGCACAGTAAATGCTTCAATTCAAAACAGAAGCACAGAAAATGCTTCAATTCAAAACTGAAGCACAGAAAATGCTTCAATTCAAAACTGAAGCACAGTAAATGCTTCAATTCAAAACTGAAGCACAGAAAATGCTTCCATTAAAACTGAAGCACAGAAAATGCTTCAATTCAAAACTGAAGCACAGTAAATGCTTCAATTCAAAACTGAAGCAGAGAAAATGCTTCAATTCAAAACTGAAGCACAGAAAATGCTTCAATTCAAAACTGAAGCACAGTAAATGCTTCAATTCAAAACTGAAGCACAGAAAATGCTTCAATTAAAACTGAAGCATAGAAAATGCTTCAATTCAAAACTGAAGCACAGAAAATGCTATAATTAAAACTGAAGCACAGTAAATGCTTCAATTCAAAACTGAAGCACAGAAAATGCTTCAATTCAAAACTGAAGCACAGAAAATGCTTCAATTCAAAACTGAAGCACAGTAAATGCTTCAATTCAAAACTGAAGCACAGAAAATGCTTCAATTAAAACTGAAGCACAGAAAATGCTTCAATTCAAAACTGAAGCACAGTAAATGCTTCAATTCAAAACTGAAGCCAGAAAATGCTTCAATTCAAAACTGAAGCACAGAAAATGCTTCAATTCTAAACTGAAGCACGAAAATGCTTCAATTCAAAACTGAAGCACAAGAAATGCTTCAATTAAAACTGAAGCACAGAAAATGCTTCAATTCAAAACTGAAGCACAGAAAATGCTTCAATTCAAAACTGAAGCACAGAAAATGCTTCAATTCAAAACTGAAGCACAGTAAATGCTTCAATTCAAAACTGAAGCACAGAAAATGCTTCAATTAAAACTGAAGCATAGAAAATGCTTCAATTCAAAACTGAAGCACAGAAAATGCTTCAATTAAAACTGAAGCACAGTAAATGCTTCAATTCAAAACAGAAGCACAGAAAATGCTTCAATTCAAAACTGAAGCACAGAAAATGCTTCAATTAAAACTGAAGCACAGAAAATTAAAACTGAAGCACAGTTTTGAATTGAAGCATTTTCCGTGCTTCAGTTTTGAATTGAAGCATTTTCCGTGCTTCAGTTTTGAATTGAAGCATTTTCTGTGCTTCAGTTTTGAATTGAAGCATTTTCTGTGCTTCAGTTTTGAATAGAAGCATTTTCCGTGCTTCAGTTTTGAATTGAAGCATTTTCTGTGCTTCAGTTTTGAATTGAAGAATTTTCTGTGCTTCAGTTTTGAATTGAAGCATTTTCTGTGCTTCAGTTTTGAATTGAAGCATTTTCTGTGCTTCAGTTTTGAATTGAAGCATTTTCTGTGCTTCAGTTTTGAATTGAAGCATTTTCTGTGCTTCAGTTTTGAATTGAAGCATTTTCTGTGCTTCAGTTTTGAATTGAAGCATTTTCTGGCTTCAGTTTTGAATTGAAGCATTTTCTGTGCTTCAGTTTTGAATTGAAGCATTTTCTGTAATCCCAGATAATGTGGAATCATCACATATTTATTAGTGAAAATAACTTCTTTTTATAATAGTCATAATTTTATCATAAAATATCTGTCGCTGTGCAATTTTGGAAATTGTTGACAAAAATATACTTGAAAATATAAAAAATTTATTTAATTTTCTGTGCTTCAGTTTTGAATTGAAGCATTTTCTGTGCTTCAGTTTTGAATTGAAGCATTTTCTGTGCTTCAGTTTTGAATTGAAGCATTTTCTGTGCTTCAGTTTTGAATTGAAGCATTTTCTGTGCTTCAGTTTTGAATTGAAGCATTTTCTGGCTTCAGTTTTGAATTGAAGCATTTTCTGTGCTTCAGTTTTGAATTGAAGCATTTTCTGTAATCCCAGATAATGTGGAATCATCACATATTTATTAGTGAAAATAACTTCTTTTTATAATAGTCATAATTTTATCATAAAATATCTGTCGCTGTGCAATTTTGGAAATTGTTAACAAAAATATACTTGAAAATATAAAAAATTTATGCAATTTTCTGTGCTTCAGTTTTGAATTGAAGCATTTTCTGTGCTTCAGTTTTGAATTGAAGCATTTTCTGTGCTTCAGTTTTGAATTGAAGCATTTTCTGTGCTTCAGTTTTGAATTGAAGCATTTTCTGTGCTTCAGTTTTGAATTGAAGCATTTTCTGTGCTTCAGTTTTGAATTGAAGCATTTTCTGAGCTTCAGTTTTGAATTGAAGCATTTTCTGTGCTTCAGTTTTGAATTGAAGCATTTTCTGTAATCCCAGATAATGTGGAATCATCACATATTTATTAGTGAAAATAACTTCTTTTTATAATAGTCATAATTTTATCATAAAATATCTGTCGCTGTGCAATTTTGGAAATTGTTAACAAAAATATACTTGAAAATATAAAAAATTTATGTAATTTTCTGTGCTTCAGTTTTGAATTGAAGCATTTTCTGTGCTTCAGTTTTGAATTGAAGCATTTTCTGTGCTTCAGTTTTGAATTGAAGCATTTTCTGTGCTTCAGTTTTGAATTGAAGCATTTTCTGTGCTTCAGTTTTGAATAGAAGCATTTCCCGTGCTTCAGTTTTGAATAGAAACATTTTCTGTGCTTCAGTTTTGAATCGAAGCATTTTCTGTGCTTCAGTTTTGAATTGAAGCATTTTCTGTGCTTCAGTTTTGAATTGAAGCTTTTTCTGTGCTTCAGTTTTGAATTGAAGCATTTTCTGTGCTTCAGTTTTGAGTTGAAGCATTTCCGTGCTTCAGTTTTGAATTGAAGCATTTTCTGTGCTTCAGTTTTGAATTGAAGCATTTTCTGTGCTTCAGTTTTGAATAGAAGCATTTTCCGTGCTTCAGTTTTGAATTGAAGCATTTTCTGTGCTTCAGTTTTGAATTGAAGCATTTTCTGTGCTTCAGTTTTGAATTGAAGCATTTTCCGTGCTTCAGTTTTGAATTGAAGCATTTTCTGTGCTTCAGTTTTGAATTGAAGAATTTTCTGTGCTTCAGTTTTGAATTGAAGCATTTTCTGTGCTTCAGTTTTGAATTGAAGCATTTTCTGTGCTTCAGTTTTGAATTGAAGCATTTTCTGTGCTTCAGTTTTGAATTGAAGCATTTTCTGTGCTTCAGTTTTGAATTGAAGCATTTTCTGTAATCCCAGATAATGTGGAATCATCACATATTTATTAGTGAAAATAACTTCTTTTTATAATAGTCATAATTTTATCATAAAATATCTGTCGCTGTGCAATTTTGGAAATTGTTAACAAAAATATACTTGAAAATATAAAAAATTTATTTAATTTTCTGTGCTTCAGTTTTCAATTGAAGCATTTTCTGTGCTTCAGTTTTGAATTGAAGCATTTTCTGTGCTTCAGTTTTGAATTGAAGCATTTTCTGTGCTTCAGTTTTGAATTGAAGCATTTTCTGTGCTTCAGTTTTGAATTGAAGCATTTTCTGGCTTCAGTTTTGAATTGAAGCATTTTCTGTGCTTCAGTTTTGAATTGAAGCATTTTCTGTAATCCCAGATAATGTGGAATCATCACATATTTATTAGTGAAAATAACTTCTTTTTATAATAGTCATAATTTTATCATAAAATATCTGTCGCTGTGCAATTTTGGAAATTGTTAACAAAAATATACTTGAAAATATAAAAAATTTATGTAATTTTCTGTGCTTCAGTTTTGAATTGAAGCATTTTCTGTGCTTCAGTTTTGAATTGAAGCATTTTCTGTGCTTCAGTTTTGAATTGAAGCATTTTCTGTGCTTCAGTTTTGAATTGAAGCATTTTCTGTGCTTCAGTTTTGAATTGAAGCATTTTCTGTGCTTCAGTTTTGAATTGAAGCATTTTCTGAGCTTCAGTTTTGAATTGAAGCATTTTCTGTGCTTCAGTTTTGAATTGAAGCATTTTCTGTAATCCCAGATAATGTGGAATCATCACATATTTATTAGTGAAAATAACTTCTTTTTATAATAGTCATAATTTTATCATAAAATATCTGTCGCTGTGCAATTTTGGAAATTGTTAACAAAAATATACTTGAAAATATAAAAAATTTATGTAATTTTCTGTGCTTCAGTTTTGAATTGAAGCATTTTCTGTGCTTCAGTTTTGAATTGAAGCATTTTCTGTGCTTCAGTTTTGAATTGAAGCATTTTCTGTGCTTCAGTTTTGAATTGAAGCATTTTCTGTGCTTCAGTTTTGAATAGAAGCATTTCCCGTGCTTCAGTTTTGAATAGAAACATTTTCTGTGCTTCAGTTTTGAATCGAAGCATTTTCTGTGCTTCAGTTTTGAATTGAAGCATTTTCTGTGCTTCAGTTTTGAATTGAAGCTTTTTCTGTGCTTCAGTTTTGAATTGAAGCATTTTCTGTGCTTCAGTTTTGAGTTGAAGCATTTCCGTGCTTCAGTTTTGAATTGAAGCATTTTCTGTGCTTCAGTTTTGAATTGAAGCATTTTCTGTGCTTCAGTTTTGAATAGAAGCATTTTCCGTGCTTCAGTTTTGAATTGAAGCATTTTCTGTGCTTCAGTTTTGAATTGAAGCATTTTCTGTGCTTCAGTTTTGAATTGAAGCATTTTCTGTGCTTCAGTTTTGAATTGAAGCATTTTCTGAGCTTCAGTTTTGAATTGAAGCATTTTCTGTGCTTCAGTTTTGAATTGAAGCATTTTCTGTAATCCCAGATAATGTGGAATCATCACATATTTATTAGTGAAAATAACTTCTTTTTATAATAGTCATAATTTTATCATAAAATATCTGTCGCTGTGCAATTTTGGAAATTGTTAACAAAAATATACTTGAAAATATAAAAAATTTATGTAATTTTCTGTGCTTCAGTTTTGAATTGAAGCATTTTCTGTGCTTCAGTTTTGAATTGAAGCATTTTCTGTGCTTCAGTTTTGAATTGAAGCATTTTCTGTGCTTCAGTTTTGAATTGAAGCATTTTCTGTGCTTCAGTTTTGAATAGAAGCATTTCCCGTGCTTCAGTTTTGAATAGAAACATTTTCTGTGCTTCAGTTTTGAATCGAAGCATTTTCTGTGCTTCAGTTTTGAATTGAAGCATTTTCTGTGCTTCAGTTTTGAATTGAAGCTTTTTCTGTGCTTCAGTTTTGAATTGAAGCATTTTCTGTGCTTCAGTTTTGAGTTGAAGCATTTCCGTGCTTCAGTTTTGAATTGAAGCATTTTCTGTGCTTCAGTTTTGAATTGAAGCATTTTCTGTGCTTCAGTTTTGAATAGAAGCATTTTCCGTGCTTCAGTTTTGAATTGAAGCATTTTCTGTGCTTCAGTTTTGAATTGAAGCATTTTCTGTGCTTCAGTTTTGAATTGAAGCATTTTCCGTGCTTCAGTTTTGAATTGAAGCATTTTCTGTGCTTCAGTTTTGAATTGAAGCATTTTCTGTGCTTCAGTTTTGAATTGAAGCATTTTCTGTGCTTCAGTTTTGAATAGAAGCATTTTCCGTGCTTCAGTTTTGAATTGAAGCATTTTCTGTGCTTCAGTTTTGAATTGAAGCATTTTCTGTGCTTCAGTTTTGAATTGAAGCATTTTCTGTGCTTCAGTTTTGAATTGAAGCATTTTCTGTGCTTCAGTTTTGAATTGAAGCATTTTCTGTGCTTGAGTTTTGAATTGAAGCATTTTCTGTGCTTCAGTTTTGAATTGAAGCATTTTCTGTGCTTCAGTTTTGAATTGAAGCATTTTCTGTGCTTCAGTTTTGAATTGAAGCATTTTCTGTGCTTCAGTTTTGAATTGAAGCATTTACTGTGCTTCAGTTTTGAATTGAAGCATTTTCTGTGCTTCAGTTTTGAATTGAAGCATTTTCTGTGCTTCAGTTTTGAATTGAAGCATTTTCTGTGCTTCAGTTTTAATTGAAGCATTTTCTGTGCTTCAGTTTTGAATTGAAGCATTTTCTGTGCTTCAGTTTTGAATTGAAGCATTTTCTGTGCTTCAGTTTTGAATTGAAGCATTTTCTGTAATCCCAGATAATGTGGAATCATCACATATTTATTAGTGAAAATAACTTCTTTTTATAATAGTCATAATTTTATCATAAAATATCTGTCGCTGTGCAATTTTGGAAATTGTTAACAAAAATATACTTGAAAATATA
The DNA here is from genome assembly GCA_963681835.1 of Meloidogyne enterolobii. Taxonomy (NCBI): domain Eukaryota; kingdom Metazoa; phylum Nematoda; class Chromadorea; order Rhabditida; family Meloidogynidae; genus Meloidogyne; species Meloidogyne enterolobii. Next base: position 15,846 of record CAVMJV010000327.1, read on the forward strand.
AAAAATTTATGTAATTTTCTTTGCTTCAGTTTTGAATTGAAGCATTTTCTGTGCTTCAGTTTTGAATTGAAGCATTTTCTGTGCTTCAGTTTTGAATTGAAGCATTTTCTGTGCTTCAGTTTTGAATTGAAGCATTTTCTGTGCTTCAGTTTTGAATTGAAGCATTTTCTGTGCTTCAGTTTTGAATTGAAGCATTTTCTGAGCTTCAGTTTTGAATTGAAGCATTTTCTGTGCTTCAGTTTTGAATTGAAGCATTTTCTGTAATCCCAGATAATGTGGAATCATCACATATTTATTAGTGAAAATAACTTCTTTTTATAATAGTCATAATTTTATCATAAAATATCTGTCGCTGTGCAATTTTGGAAATTGTTAACAAAAATATACTTGAAAATATAAAAAATTTATGTAATTTTCTGTGCTTCAGTTTTGAATTGAAGCATTTTCTGTGCTTCAGTTTTGAATTGAAGCATTTTCTGTGCTTCAGTTTTGAATTGAAGCATTTTCTGTGCTTCAGTTTTGAATTGAAGCATTTTCTGTGCTTCAGTTTTGAATAGAAGCATTTCCCGTGCTTCAGTTTTGAATAGAAACATTTTCTGTGCTTCAGTTTTGAATCGAAGCATTTTCTGTGCTTCAGTTTTGAATTGAAGCATTTTCTGTGCTTCAGTTTTGAATTGAAGCTTTTTCTGTGCTTCAGTTTTGAATTGAAGCATTTTCTGTGCTTCAGTTTTGAGTTGAAGCATTTCCGTGCTTCAGTTTTGAATTGAAGCATTTTCTGTGCTTCAGTTTTGAATTGAAGCATTTTCTGTGCTTCAGTTTTGAATAGAAGCATTTTCCGTGCTTCAGTTTTGAATTGAAGCATTTTCTGTGCTTCAGTTTTGAATTGAAGCATTTTCTGTGCTTCAGTTTTGAATTGAAGCATTTTCCGTGCTTCAGTTTTGAATTGAAGCATTTTCTGTGCTTCAGTTTTGAATTGAAGCATTTTCTGTGCTTCAGTTTTGAATTGAAGCATTTTCTGTGCTTCAGTTTTGAATAGAAGCATTTTCCGTGCTTCAGTTTTGAATTGAAGCATTTTCTGTGCTTCAGTTTTGAATTGAAGCATTTTCTGTGCTTCAGTTTTGAATTGAAGCATTTTCTGTGCTTCAGTTTTGAATTGAAGCATTTTCTGTGCTTCAGTTTTGAATTGAAGCATTTTCTGTGCTTCAGTTTTGAATTGAAGCATTTTCTGTGCTTCAGTTTTGAATTGAAGCATTTTCTGTGCTTCAGTTTTGAATTGAAGCATTTTCTGTGCTTCAGTTTTGAATTGAAGCATTTTCTGTGCTTCAGTTTTGAATTGAAGCATTTTCTGTGCTTCAGTTTTGAATTGAAGCATTTTCTGTGCTTCAGTTTTGAATTGAAGCATTTTCTGTGCTTCAGTTTTGAATAGAAGCATTTTCCGTGCTTCAGTTTTGAATTGAAGCATTTTCTGTGCTTCAGTTTTGAATTGAAGCATTTTCTGTGCTTCAGTTTTGAATTGAAGCATTTTCCGTGCTTCAGTTTTGAATTGAAGCATTTTCTGTGCTTCAGTTTTGAATTGAAGCATTTTCTGTGCTTCAGTTTTGAATAGAAGCATTTTCCGTGCTTCAGTTTTGAATTGAAGCATTTTCTGTGCTTCAGTTTTGAATTGAAGCATTTTCTGTGCTTCAGTTTTGAATTGAAGCATTTTCTGTGCTTCAGTTTTGAATTGAAGCATTTTCTGTGCTTCAGTTTTGAATAGAAACATTTTCTGTGCTTCAGTTTTGAATCGAAGCATTTTCTGTGCTTCAGTTTTGAATTGAAGCATTTTCTGTGCTTCAGTTTTGAATTGAAGCTTTTTCTGTGCTTCAGTTTTGAATTGAAGCATTTTCTGTGCTTCAGTTTTGAGTTGAAGCATTTCCGTGCTTCAGTTTTGAATTGAAGCATTTTCTGTGCTTCAGTTTTGAATTGAAGCATTTTCTGTGCTTCAGTTTTGAATAGAAGCATTTTCCGTGCTTCAGTTTTGAATTGAAGCATTTTCTGTGCTTCAGTTTTGAATTGAAGCATTTTCTGTGCTTCAGTTTTGAATTGAAGCATTTTCCGTGCTTCAGTTTTGAATTGAAGCATTTTCTGTGCTTCAGTTTTGAATTGAAGCATTTTCTGTGCTTCAGTTTTGAATTGAAGCATTTTCTGTGCTTCAGTTTTGAATAGAAGCATTTTCCGTGCTTCAGTTTTGAATTGAAGCATTTTCTGTGCTTCAGTTTTGAATAGAAGCATTTTCCGTGCTTCAGTTTTGAATTGAAGCATTTTCTGTGCTTCAGTTTTGAATTGAAGCATTTTCTGTGCTTCAGTTTTGAATTGAAGCATTTTCTGTGCTTCAGTTTTGAATTGAAGCATTTTCTGTGCTTCAGTTTTGAATTGAAGCATTTTCTGTGCTTCAGTTTTGAATTGAAGCATTTTCTGTGCTTCAGTTTTGAATTGAAGCATTTTCTGTGCTTCAGTTTTGAATTGAAGCATTTTCTGTGCTTCAGTTTTGAGTTGAAGCATTTCCGTGCTTCAGTTTTGAATTGAAGCATTTTCTGTGCTTCAGTTTTGAATTGAAGCATTTTCTGTGCTTCAGTTTTGAATAGAAGCATTTTCCGTGCTTCAGTTTTGAATTGAAGCATTTTCTGTGCTTCAGTTTTGAATTGAAGCATTTTCTGTGCTTCAGTTTTGAATTGAAGCATTTTCCGTGCTTCAGTTTTGAATTGAAGCATTTTCTGTGCTTCAGTTTTGAATTGAAGCATTTTCTGTGCTTCAGTTTTGAATTGAAGCATTTTCTGTGCTTCAGTTTTGAATAGAAGCATTTTCCGTGCTTCAGTTTTGAATTGAAGCATTTTCTGTGCTTCAGTTTTGAATTGAAGCATTTTCTGTGCTTCAGTTTTGAATTGAAGCATTTTCTGTGCTTCAGTTTTGAATTGAAGCATTTTCTGTGCTTCAGTTTTGAATTGAAGCATTTTCTGTGCTTCAGTTTTGAATTGAAGCATTTTCTGTGCTTCAGTTTTGAATTGAAGCATTTTCTGTGCTTCAGTTTTGAATTGAAGCATTTTCTGTGCTTCAGTTTTGAATTGAAGCATTTTCTGTGCTTCAGTTTTGAATTGAAGCATTTTCTGTGCTTCAGTTTTGAATTGAAGCATTTACTGTGCTTCAGTTTTGAATTGAAGCATTTTCTGTGCTTCAGTTTTGAATTGAAGCATTTTCTGTGCTTCAGTTTTGAATTGAAGCATTTTCTGTGCTTCAGTTTTAATTGAAGCATTTTCTGTGCTTCAGTTTTGAATTGAAGCATTTTCTGTAATCCCAGATAATGTGGAATCATCACATATTTATTAGTGAAAATAACTTCTTTTTATAATAGTCATAATTTTATCATAAAATATCTGTCGCTGTGCAATTTTGGAAATTGTTAACAAAAATATACTTGAAAATATAAAAAATTTATGTAATTTTCTTTGCTTCAGTTTTGAATTGAAGCATTTTCTGTGCTTCAGTTTTGAATTGAAGCATTTTCTGTGCTTCAGTTTTGAATTGAAGCATTTTCTGTGCTTCAGTTTTGAATTGAAGCATTTTCTGTGCTTCAGTTTTGAATTGAAGCATTTTCTGTGCTTCAGTTTTGAATTGAAGCATTTTCTGAGCTTCAGTTTTGAATTGAAGCATTTTCTGTGCTTCAGTTTTGAATTGAAGCATTTTCTGTAATCCCAGATAATGTGGAATCATCACATATTTATTAGTGAAAATAACTTCTTTTTATAATAGTCATAATTTTATCATAAAATATCTGTCGCTGTGCAATTTTGGAAATTGTTAACAAAAATATACTTGAAAATATAAAAAATTTATGTAATTTTCTGTGCTTCAGTTTTGAATTGAAGCATTTTCTGTGCTTCAGTTTTGAATTGAAGCATTTTCTGTGCTTCAGTTTTGAATTGAAGCATTTTCTGTGCTTCAGTTTTGAATTGAAGCATTTTCTGTGCTTCAGTTTTGAATAGAAGCATTTCCCGTGCTTCAGTTTTGAATAGAAACATTTTCTGTGCTTCAGTTTTGAATCGAAGCATTTTCTGTGCTTCAGTTTTGAATTGAAGCATTTTCTGTGCTTCAGTTTTGAATTGAAGCTTTTTCTGTGCTTCAGTTTTGAATTGAAGCATTTTCTGTGCTTCAGTTTTGAGTTGAAGCATTTCCGTGCTTCAGTTTTGAATTGAAGCATTTTCTGTGCTTCAGTTTTAAATTGAAGCATTTTCTGTGCTTCAGTTTTGAATAGAAGCATTTTCCGTGCTTCAGTTTTGAATTGAAGCATTTTCTGTGCTTCAGTTTTGAATTGAAGCATTTTCTGTGCTTCAGTTTTGAATTGAAGCATTTTCCGTGCTTCAGTTTTGAATTGAAGCATTTTCTGTGCTTCAGTTTTGAATTGAAGCATTTTCTGTGCTTCAGTTTTGAATTGAAGCATTTTCTGTGCTTCAGTTTTGAATAGAAGCATTTTCCGTGCTTCAGTTTTGAATTGAAGCATTTTCTGTGCTTCAGTTTTGAATTGAAGCATTTTCTGTGCTTCAGTTTTGAATTGAAGCATTTTCTGTGCTTCAGTTTTGAATTGAAGCATTTTCTGTGCTTCAGTTTTGAATTGAAGCATTTTCTGTGCTTCAGTTTTGAATTGAAGCATTTTCTGTGCTTCAGTTTTGAATTGAAGCATTTTCTGTGCTTCAGTTTTGAATTGAAGCATTTCCGTGTTCAGTTTTGAATTGAAGCATTTTCTGTGCTTCAGTTTTGAATTGAAGCATTTTCTGTGCTTCAGTTTTGAATTGAAGCATTTTCTGTGCTTCAGTTTTGAATAGAAGCATTTTCTGTGCTTCAGTTTTGAATTGGAGCATTTTCTGTGCTTCAGTTTTGAATTGAAGCATTTTCCGTGCTTCAGTTTTGAATTGAAGCATTTTCTGTGCTTCAGTTTTGAATTGAAGCATTTTCTGTGCTTCAGTTTTGAATTGAAGCATTTTCTGTGCTTCAGTTTTGAATAGAAGCATTTTCCGTGCTTCAGTTTTGAATTGAAGCATTTTCTGTGCTTCAGTTTTGAATTGAAGAATTTTCTGTGCTTCAGTTTTGAATTGAAGCATTTTCTGTGCTTCAGTTTTGAATTGAAGCATTTTCTGTGCTTCAATTTTGAATTGAAGCATTTTCTGTGCTTCAGTTTTGAATTGAAGCATTTTCTGTAATCCCAGATAATGTGGAATCATCACATATTTATTAGTGAAAATAACTTCTTTTTATAATAGTCATAATTTTATCATAAAATATCTGTCGCTGTGCAATTTTGGAAATTGTTAACAAAAATATACTTGAAAATATAAAAAATTTATTTAATTTTCTGTGCTTCAGTTTTGAATTGAAGCATTTTCTGTGCTTCAGTTTTGAATTGAAGCATTTTCTGTGCTTCAGTTTTGAATTGAAGCATTTTCTGTGCTTCAGTTTTGAATTGAAGCATTTTCTGTGCTTCAGTTTTGAATTGAAGCATTTTCTGGCTTCAGTTTTGAATTGAAGCATTTTCTGTGCTTCAGTTTTGAATTGAAGCATTTTCTGTAATCCCAGATAATGTGGAATCATCACATATTTATTAGTGAAAATAACTTCTTTTTATAATAGTCATAATTTTATCATAAAATATCTGTCGCTGTGCAATTTTGGAAATTGTTAACAAAAATATACTTGAAAATATAAAAAATTTATGTAATTTTCTGTGCTTCAGTTTTGAATTGAAGCATTTTCTGTGCTTCAGTTTTGAATTGAAGCATTTTCTGTGCTTCAGTTTTGAATTGAAGCATTTTCTGTGCTTCAGTTTTGAATTGAAGCATTTTCTGTGCTTCAGTTTTGAATTGAAGCATTTTCTGTGCTTCAGTTTTGAATTGAAGCATTTTCTGAGCTTCAGTTTTGAATTGAAGCATTTTCTGTGCTTCAGTTTTGAATTGAAGCATTTTCTGTAATCCCAGATAATGTGGAATCATCACATATTTATTAGTGAAAATAACTTCTTTTTATAATAGTCATAATTTTATCATAAAATATCTGTCGCTGTGCAATTTTGGAAATTGTTAACAAAAATATACTTGAAAATATAAAAAATTTATGTAATTTTCTGTGCTTCAGTTTTGAATTGAAGCATTTTCTGTGCTTCAGTTTTGAATTGAAGCATTTTCTGTGATTCAGTTTTGAATTGAAGCATTTTCTGTGCTTCAGTTTTGAATTGAAGCATTTTCTGTGCTTCAGTTTTGAATAGAAGCATTTCCCGTGCTTCAGTTTTGAATAGAAACATTTTCTGTGCTTCAGTTTTGAATCGAAGCATTTCCGTGCTTCAGTTTTGAATTGAAGCATTTTCTGTGCTTCAGTTTTGAATTGAAGCATTTTCTGTGCTTCAGTTTTGAATAGAAGCATTTTCCGTGCTTCAGTTTTGAATTGAAGCATTTTCTGTGCTTCAGTTTTGAATTGAAGCATTTTCTGTGCTTCAGTTTTGAATTGAAGCATTTTCCGTGCTTCAGTTTTGAATTGAAGCATTTTCTGTGCTTCAGTTTTGAATTGAAGCATTTTCTGTGCTTCAGTTTTGAATTGAAGCATTTTCTGTGCTTCAGTTTTGAATAGAAGCATTTTCCGTGCTTCAGTTTTGAATTGAAGCATTTTCTGTGCTTCAGTTTTGAATTGAAGCATTTTCTGTGCTTCAGTTTTGAATTGAAGCATTTTCTGTGCTTCAGTTTTGAATTGAAGCATTTTCTGTGCTTCAGTTTTGAATTGAAGCATTTTCTGTGCTTCAGTTTTGAATTGAAGCATTTTCTGTGCTTCAGTTTTGAATCGAAGCATTTTCTGTGCTTCTGTTTTGAATTGAAGCATTTTCTGTGCTTCAGTTTTGATTTGAAGCATTTTCTGTGCTTCAGTTTTGAATCGAAGCATTTTCTGTGCTTCATTTTGAATTGAAGCATTTTCTGTGCTTCAGTTTTGAATTGAAGCATTTCCGTGTTCAGTTTTGAGTTGAAGCATTTTCTGGCTTCAGTTTTGAATTGAAGCATTTTCTATGCTTCAGTTTTGAATTGAAGCATTTTCTGTGCTTCAGTTTTGAATTGAAGCATTTTCTGTGCTTCAGTTTTGAATCGAAGCATTTTCTGTGCTTCTGTTTTGAATTGAAGCATTTTCTGTGCTTCAGTTTTGATTTGAAGCATTTTCTGTGCTTCAGTTTTGAATCGAAGCATTTTCTGTGCTTCAGTTTTGAATTGAAGCATTTTCTGTGCTTCAGTTTTGAATAGAAGCATTTTCCGTGCTTCAGTTTTGAATTGAAGCATTTTCTGTGCTTCAGTTTTGAATTGAAGAATTTTCTGTGCTTCAGTTTTGAATTGAAGCATTTTCTGTGCTTCAGTTTTGAATTGAAGCATTTTCTGTGCTTCAATTTTGAATTGAAGCATTTTCTGTGCTTCAGTTTTGAATTGAAGCATTTTCTGTAATCCCAGATAATGTGGAATCATCACATATTTATTAGTGAAAATAACTTCTTTTTATAATAGTCATAATTTTATCATAAAATATCTGTCGCTGTGCAATTTTGGAAATTGTTAACAAAAATATACTTGAAAATATAAAAAATTTATTTAATTTTCTGTGCTTCAGTTTTGAATTGAAGCATTTTCTGTGCTTCAGTTTTGAATTGAAGCATTTTCTGTGCTTCAGTTTTGAATTGAAGCATTTTCTGTGCTTCAGTTTTGAATCGAAGCATTTTCTGTGCTTCTGTTTTGAATTGAAGCATTTTCTGTGCTTCAGTTTTGATTTGAAGCATTTTCTGTGCTTCATTTTTGAATCGAAGCATTTTCTGTGCTTCATTTTGAATTGAAGCATTTTCTGTGCTTCAGTTTTGAATTGAAGCATTTCCGTGTTCAGTTTTGAGTTGAAGCATTTTCTGGCTTCAGTTTTGAATTGAAGCATTTTCTATGCTTCAGTTTTGAATTGAAGCATTTTCTGTGCTTCAGTTTTGAATTGAAGCATTTTCTGTGCTTCAGTTTTGAATCGAAGCATTTTCTGTGCTTCTGTTTTGAATTGAAGCATTTTCTGTGCTTCAGTTTTGATTTGAAGCATTTTCTGTGCTTCAGTTTTGAATCGAAGCATTTTCTGTGCTTCAGTTTTGAATTGAAGCATTTTCTGTGCTTCAGTTTTGAATAGAAGCATTTTCCGTGCTTCAGTTTTGAATTGAAGCATTTTCTGTGCTTCAGTTTTGAATTGAAGAATTTTCTGTGCTTCAGTTTTGAATTGAAGCATTTTCTGTGCTTCAGTTTTGAATTGAAGCATTTTCTGTGCTTCAATTTTGAATTGAAGCATTTTCTGTGCTTCAGTTTTGAATTGAAGCATTTTCTGTGCTTCAGTTTTGAATTGAAGCATTTTCTGTGCTTCAGTTTTGAATTGAAGCATTTTCTGTGCTTCAGTTTTGAATTGAAGCATTTTCTGTGCTTCAGTTTTGAATTGAAGCATTTTCTGTGCTTCAGTTTTGAATTGAAGCATTTTCTGTGCTTCAGTTTTGAATTGAAGCATTTTCTGTGCTTCAGTTTTGAATTGAAGCATTTTCTGTGCTTCAGTTTTGAATTGAAGCATTTTCTGTGCTTCAGTTTTGAATTGAAGCATTTTCTGTGCTTCAGTTTTGAATTGAAGCATTTTCTGTGCTTCAGTTTTGAATAGAAGCATTTTCTGTGCTTCAGTTTTGAATTGGAGCATTTTCTGTGCTTCAGTTTTGAATTGAAGCATTTTCCGTGCTTCAGTTTTGAATTGAAGCATTTTCTGTGCTTCAGTTTTGAATTGAAGCATTTTCTGTGCTTCAGTTTTGAATTGAAGCATTTTCTGTGCTTCAGTTTTGAATAGAAGCATTTTCCGTGCTTCAGTTTTGAATTGAAGCATTTTCTGTGCTTCAGTTTTGAATTGAAGAATTTTCTGTGCTTCAGTTTTGAATTGAAGCATTTTCTGTGCTTCAGTTTTGAATTGAAGCATTTTCTGTGCTTCAATTTTGAATTGAAGCATTTTCTGTGCTTCAGTTTTGAATTGAAGCATTTTCTGTAATCCCAGATAATGTGGAATCATCACATATTTATTAGTGAAAATAACTTCTTTTTATAATAGTCATAATTTTATCATAAAATATCTGTCGCTGTGCAATTTTGGAAATTGTTAACAAAAATATACTTGAAAATATAAAAAATTTATTTAATTTTCTGTGCTTCAGTTTTGAATTGAAGCATTTTCTGTGCTTCAGTTTTGAATTGAAGCATTTTCTGTGCTTCAGTTTTGAATTGAAGCATTTTCTGTGCTTCAGTTTTGAATTGAAGCATTTTCTGTGCTTCAGTTTTGAATTGAAGCATTTTCTGGCTTCAGTTTTGAATTGAAGCATTTTCTGTGCTTCAGTTTTGAATTGAAGCATTTTCTGTAATCCCAGATAATGTGGAATCATCACATATTTATTAGTGAAAATAACTTCTTTTTATAATAGTCATAATTTTATCATAAAATATCTGTCGCTGTGCAATTTTGGAAATTGTTAACAAAAATATACTTGAAAATATAAAAAATTTATGTAATTTTCTGTGCTTCAGTTTTGAATTGAAGCATTTTCTGTGCTTCAGTTTTGAATTGAAGCATTTTCTGTGCTTCAGTTTTGAATTGAAGCATTTTCTGTGCTTCAGTTTTGAATTGAAGCATTTTCTGTGCTTCAGTTTTGAATTGAAGCATTTTCTGTGCTTCAGTTTTGAATTGAAGCATTTTCTGAGCTTCAGTTTTGAATTGAAGCATTTTCTGTGCTTCAGTTTTGAATTGAAGCATTTTCTGTAATCCCAGATAATGTGGAATCATCACATATTTATTAGTGAAAATAACTTCTTTTTATAATAGTCATAATTTTATCATAAAATATCTGTCGCTGTGCAATTTTGGAAATTGTTAACAAAAATATACTTGAAAATATAAAAAATTTATGTAATTTTCTGTGCTTCAGTTTTGAATTGAAGCATTTTCTGTGCTTCAGTTTTGAATTGAAGCATTTTCTGTGATTCAGTTTTGAATTGAAGCATTTTCTGTGCTTCAGTTTTGAATTGAAGCATTTTCTGTGCTTCAGTTTTGAATAGAAGCATTTCCCGTGCTTCAGTTTTGAATAGAAACATTTTCTGTGCTTCAGTTTTGAATCGAAGCATTTCCGTGCTTCAGTTTTGAATTGAAGCATTTTCTGTGCTTCAGTTTTGAATTGAAGCATTTTCTGTGCTTCAGTTTTGAATAGAAGCATTTTCCGTGCTTCAGTTTTGAATTGAAGCATTTTCTGTGCTTCAGTTTTGAATTGAAGCATTTTCTGTGCTTCAGTTTTGAATTGAAGCATTTTCCGTGCTTCAGTTTTGAATTGAAGCATTTTCTGTGCTTCAGTTTTGAATTGAAGCATTTTCTGTGCTTCAGTTTTGAATTGAAGCATTTTCTGTGCTTCAGTTTTGAATAGAAGCATTTTCCGTGCTTCAGTTTTGAATTGAAGCATTTTCTGTGCTTCAGTTTTGAATTGAAGCATTTTCTGTGCTTCAGTTTTGAATTGAAGCATTTTCTGTGCTTCAGTTTTGAATTGAAGCATTTTCTGTGCTTCAGTTTTGAATTGAAGCATTTTCTGTGCTTCAGTTTTGAATTGAAGCATTTTCTGTGCTTCAGTTTTGAATCGAAGCATTTTCTGTGCTTCTGTTTTGAATTGAAGCATTTTCTGTGCTTCAGTTTTGATTTGAAGCATTTTCTGTGCTTCAGTTTTGAATCGAAGCATTTTCTGTGCTTCATTTTGAATTGAAGCATTTTCTGTGCTTCAGTTTTGAATTGAAGCATTTCCGTGTTCAGTTTTGAGTTGAAGCATTTTCTGGCTTCAGTTTTGAATTGAAGCATTTTCTATGCTTCAGTTTTGAATTGAAGCATTTTCTGTGCTTCAGTTTTGAATTGAAGCATTTTCTGTGCTTCAGTTTTGAATCGAAGCATTTTCTGTGCTTCTGTTTTGAATTGAAGCATTTTCTGTGCTTCAGTTTTGATTTGAAGCATTTTCTGTGCTTCAGTTTTGAATCGAAGCATTTTCTGTGCTTCAGTTTTGAATTGAAGCATTTTCTGTGCTTCAGTTTTGAATAGAAGCATTTTCCGTGCTTCAGTTTTGAATTGAAGCATTTTCTGTGCTTCAGTTTTGAATTGAAGAATTTTCTGTGCTTCAGTTTTGAATTGAAGCATTTTCTGTGCTTCAGTTTTGAATTGAAGCATTTTCTGTGCTTCAATTTTGAATTGAAGCATTTTCTGTGCTTCAGTTTTGAATTGAAGCATTTTCTGTAATCCCAGATAATTTGGAATCATCACATATTTATTAGTGAAAATAACTTCTTTTTATAATAGTCATAATTTTATCATAAAATATCTGTCGCTGTGCAATTTTGGAAATTGTTAACAAAAATATACTTGAAAATATAAAAAATTTATTTAATTTTCTGTGCTTCAGTTTTGAATTGAAGCATTTTCTGTGCTTCAGTTTTGAATTGAAGCATTTTCTGTGCTTCAGTTTTGAATTGAAGCATTTTCTGTGCTTCAGTTTTGAATTGAAGCATTTTCTGTGCTTCAGTTTTGAATTGAAGCATTTTCTGGCTTCAGTTTTGAATTGAAGCATTTTCTGTGCTTCAGTTTTGAATTGAAGCATTTTCTGTAATCCCAGATAATGTGGAATCATCACATATTTATTAGTGAAAATAACTTCTTTTTATAATAGTCATAATTTTATCATAAAATATCTGTCGCTGTGCAATTTTGGAAATTGTTAACAAAAATATACTTGAAAATATAAAAAATTTATGTAATTTTCTGTGCTTCAGTTTTGAATTGAAGCATTTTCTGTGCTTCAGTTTTGAATTGAAGCATTTTCTGTGCTTCAGTTTTGAATTGAAGCATTTTCTGTGCTTCAGTTTTGAATTGAAGCATTTTCTGTGCTTCAGTTTTGAATTGAAGCATTTTCTGTGCTTCAGTTTTGAATTGAAGCATTTTCTGAGCTTCAGTTTTGAATTGAAGCATTTTCTGTGCTTCAGTTTTGAATTGAAGCATTTTCTGTAATCCCAGATAATGTGGAATCATCACATATTTATTAGTGAAAATAACTTCTTTTTATAATAGTCATAATTTTATCATAAAATATCTGTCGCTGTGCAATTTTGGAAATTGTTAACAAAAATATACTTGAAAATATAAAAAATTTATGTAATTTTCTGTGCTTCAGTTTTGAATTGAAGCATTTTCTGTGCTTCAGTTTTGAATTGAAGCATTTTCTGTGATTCAGTTTTGAATTGAAGCATTTTCTGTGCTTCAGTTTTGAATTGAAGCATTTTCTGTGCTTCAGTTTTGAATAGAAGCATTTCCCGTGCTTCAGTTTTGAATAGAAACATTTTCTGTGCTTCAGTTTTGAATCGAAGCATTTCCGTGCTTCAGTTTTGAATTGAAGCATTTTCTGTGCTTCAGTTTTGAATTGAAGCATTTTCTGTGCTTCAGTTTTGAATAGAAGCATTTTCCGTGCTTCAGTTTTGAATTGAAGCATTTTCTGTGCTTCAGTTTTGAATTGAAGCATTTTCTGTGCTTCAGTTTTGAATTGAAGCATTTTCCGTGCTTCAGTTTTGAATTGAAGCATTTTCTGTGCTTCAGTTTTGAATCGAAGCATTTTCTGTGCTTCATTTTGAATTGAAGCATTTTCTGTGCTTCAGTTTTGAATTGAAGCATTTTCTGTGCTTCAGTTTTGAGTTGAAGCATTTTCTGGCTTCAGTTTTGAATTGAAGCATTTTCTATGCTTCAGTTTTGAATTGAAGCATTTTCTGTGCTTCAGTTTTGAATTGAAGCATTTTCTGTGCTTCAGTTTTGAATCGAAGCATTTTCTGTGCTTCTGTTTTGAATTGAAGCATTTTCTGTGCTTCAGTTTTGATTTGAAGCATTTTCTGTGCTTCAGTTTTGAATCGAAGCATTTTCTGTGCTTCATTTTGAATTGAAGCATTTTCTGTGCTTCAGTTTTGAATCGAAGCATTTTCTGTGCTTCTGTTTTGAATTGAAGCATTTTCTGTGCTTCAGTTTTGATTTGAAGCATTTTCTGTGCTTCAGTTTTGAATCGAAGCATTTTCTGTGCTTCATTTTGAATTGAAGCATTTTCTGTGCTTCAGTTTTGAATTGAAGCATTTTCTGTGCTTCAGTTTTGAGTTGAAGCATTTTCTGGCTTCAGTTTTGAATTGAAGTATTTTCTGTGCTTCAGTTTTGAGTTGAAGCATTTTCCGTGCTTCAGTTTTGAATTGAAGCATTTTCTGTGCTTCAGTTTTGAATTGAAGCATTTTCTGTGCTTCAGTTTTGAATAAAAGCATTTTCCGTGCTTCAGTTTTGAATTGAAGCATTTTCCGTGCTTCAGTTTTGAATTGAAGCACTTTCTGTGCTTCAGTTTTGAATTGAAGCATTTTCTGTGCTTCAGTTTTGAATTGAAGCATTTTCTGTGCTTCAGTTTTGAATTGAAGCATTTTCTGTGCTTCAGTTTTGAATTGAAGCATTTTCTGTGCTTCAGTTTTGAATTGAAGCATTTTCTGTGCTTCAGTTTTGAATTGAAGCATTTTCTGTGCTTCTGTTTTGAATTGAAGCATTTTCTGTGCTTCAGTTTTGATTTGAAGCATTTTCTGTGCTTCAGTTTTGAATTGAAGCATTTTCTGTGCTTCAGTTTTGAATTGAAGCATTTACTGTGCTTCAGTTTTGAAATGAAGCATTTTCTGTGCTTCAGTTTTGAATTGAAGCATTTACTGTGTGCTTCAGTTTTGAATTGAAGCATTTTCTGTGCTTCAGTTTTAATTGAAGCATTTTCTGTGCTTCAGTTTTGAATTGAAGCATTTACTGTGCTTCAGTTTTGAATTGAAGCATTTTCTGTGCTTCAGTTTTGAATTGAAGCATTTTCTGTGCTTCAGTTTTGAATCGAAGCATTTTCTGTGCTTCTGTTTTGAATTGAAGCATTTTCTGTGCTTCAGTTTTGATTTGAAGCATTTTCTGTGCTTCAGTTTTGAATCGAAGCATTTTCTGTGCTTCATTTTGAATTGAAGCATTTTCTGTGCTTCAGTTTTGAATCGAAGCATTTTCTGTGCTTCATTTTGAATTGAAGCATTTTCTGTGCTTCAGTTTTGAATTGAAGCATTTTCTGTGCTTCAGTTTTGAGTTGAAGCATTTTCTGGCTTCAGTTTTGAATTGAAGTATTTTCTGTGCTTCAGTTTTGAGTTGAAGCATTTTCCGTGCTTCAGTTTTGAATTGAAGCATTTTCTGTGCTTCAGTTTTGAATTGAAGCATTTTCTGTGCTTCAGTTTTGAATAAAAGCATTTTCCGTGCTTCAGTTTTGAATTGAAGCATTTTCCGTGCTTCAGTTTTGAATTGAAGCACTTTCTGTGCTTCAGTTTTGAATTGAAGCATTTTCTGTGCTTCAGTTTTGAATTGAAGCATTTTCTGTGCTTCAGTTTTGAATTGAAGCATTTTCTGTGCTTCAGTTTTGAATTGAAGCATTTTCTGTGCTTCAGTTTTGAATTGAAGCATTTTCTGTGCTTCAGTTTTGAATTGAAGCATTTTCTGTGCTTCTGTTTTGAATTGAAGCATTTTCTGTGCTTCAGTTTTGATTTGAAGCATTTTCTGTGCTTCAGTTTTGAATCGAAGCATTTTCTGTGCTTCATTTTGAATTGAAGCATTTTCTGTGCTTCAGTTTTGAATTGAAGCATTTTCTGTGCTTCAGTTTTGAGTTGAAGCATTTTCTGGCTTCAGTTTTGAATTGAAGCATTTTCTGTGCTTCAGTTTTGAATTGAAGCATTCTCTGTGCTTCAGTTTTGAATTGAAGCATTTTCTGTGCTTCAGTTTTGAATTGAAGCATTTTCTGTGCTTCAGTTTTAATTGAAGCATTTCTTGTGCTTCAGTTTTGAATTGAAGCATTTTCGTGCTTCAGTTTAGAATTGAAGCATTTTCTGTGCTTCAGTTTTGAATTGAAGCATTTTCTGTGCTTCAGTTTTGAATTGAAGCATTTTCTGTGCTTCAGTTTTGATTTGAAGCATTTTCTGTGCTTCAGTTTTGAATCGAAGCATTTTCTGTGCTTCATTTTGAATTGAAGCATTTTCTGTGCTTCAGTTTTGAATTGAAGCATTTTCTATGCTTCAGTTTTGAATTGAAGCATTTTCTGTGCTTCAGTTTTGAATTGAAGCATTTTCTGTGCTTCAGTTTTGAATTGAAGCATTTTCTATGCTTCAGTTTTAATTGAAGCATTTTCTGTGCTTCAGTTTTGAATTGAAGCATTTTCTGTGCTTCAGTTTTGAATCGAAGCATTTTCTGTGCTTCTGTTTTGAATTGAAGCATTTTCTGTGCTTCAGTTTTGATTTGAAGCATTTTCTGTGCTTCAGTTTTGAATCGAAGCATTTTCTGTGCTTCATTTTGAATTGAAGCATTTTCTGTGCTTCAGTTTTGAATTGAAGCATTTTCTGTGCTTCTGTTTTGAATTGAAGCACTTTCTGTGCTTCAGTTTTGATTTGAAGCATTTTCTGTGCTTCAGTTTTGAATCGAAGCATTTTCTGTGCTTCATTTTGAATTGAAGCATTTTCTGTGCTTCAGTTTTGAATTGAAGCATTTTCTGTGCTTCAGTTTTGAGTTGAAGCATTTTCTGGCTTCAGTTTTGAATTGAAGCATTTTCTGTGCTTCAGTTTTGAATTGAAGCATTCTCTGTGCTTCAGTTTTGAATTGAAGCATTTTCTGTGCTTCAGTTTTGAATTGAAGCATTTTCTGTGCTTCAGTTTTAATTGAAGCATTTCTTGTGCTTCAGTTTTGAATTGAAGCATTTTCGTGCTTCAGTTTAGAATTGAAGCATTTTCTGTGCTTCAGTTTTGAATTGAAGCATTTTCTGTGCTTCAGTTTTGAATTGAAGCATTTTCTGTGCTTCAGTTTTGATTTGAAGCATTTTCTGTGCTTCAGTTTTGAATCGAAGCATTTTCTGTGCTTCATTTTGAATTGAAGCATTTTCTGTGCTTCAGTTTTGAATTGAAGCATTTTCTGTGCTTCAGTTTTAATTGAAGCATTTTCTGTGCTTCAGTTTTGAATTGAAGCATTTTCTATGCTTCAGTTTTGAATTGAAGCATTTTCTGTGCTTCAGTTTTGAATTGAAGCATTTTCTGTGCTTCAGTTTTGAATTGAAGCATTTTCTATGCTTCAGTTTTAATTGAAGCATTTTCTGTGCTTCAGTTTTGAATTGAAGCATTTTCTGTGCTTCAGTTTTGAATCGAAGCATTTTCTGTGCTTCTGTTTTGAATTGAAGCATTTTCTGTGCTTCAGTTTTGAGTTGAAGCATTTTCTGGCTTCAGTTTTGAATTGAAGCATTTTCTGTGCTTCAGTTTTGAATTGAAGCATTCTCTGTACTTCAGTTTTGAATTGAAGCATTTTCTGTGCTTCAGTTTTAATTGAAGCATTTCTTGTGCTTCAGTTTTGAATTGAAGCATTTTCTGTGCTTCAGTTTTGAATTGAAGCATTTTCTGTGCTTCAGTTTTGAATTGAAGCATTTTCTGTGCTTCAGTTTTAATTGAAGCATTTCTTGTGCTTCAGTTTTGAATTGAAGCATTTTCGTGCTTCAGTTTAGAATTGAAGCATTTTCTGTGCTTCAGTTTTGAATTGAAGCATTTTCTGTGCTTCAGTTTTGAATTGAAGCATTTACTGTGCTTCAGTTTTGAATTGAAGCATTTTCTGTGCTTCAGTTTTAATTGAAGCATTTCTTGTGCTTCAGTTTTGAATTGAAGCATTTTCGTGCTTCAGTTTAGAATTGAAGCATTTTCTGTGCTTCAGTTTTGAATTGAAGCATTTTCTGTGCTTCAGTTTTGAATTGAAGCATTTTCTGTGCTTCAGTTTTGATTTGAAGCATTTTCTGTGCTTCAGTTTTGAATCGAAGCATTTTCTGTGCTTCATTTTGAATTGAAGCATTTTCTGTGCTTCAGTTTTGAATTGAAGCATTTTCTATGCTTCAGTTTTGAATTGAAGCATTTTCTGTGCTTCAGTTTTGAATTGAAGCATTTTCTGTGCTTCAGTTTTGAATTGAAGCATTTTCTATGCTTCAGTTTTAATTGAAGCATTTTCTGTGCTTCAGTTTTGAATTGAAGCATTTTCTGTGCTTCAGTTTTGAATCGAAGCATTTTCTGTGCTTCTGTTTTGAATTGAAGCATTTTCTGTGCTTCAGTTTTGATTTGAAGCATTTTCTGTGCTTCAGTTTTGAATCGAAGCATTTTCTGTGCTTCATTTTGAATTGAAGCATTTTCTGTGCTTCAGTTTTGAATTGAAGAATTTTCTGTGCTTCTGTTTTGAATTGAAGCATTTTCTGTGCTTCAGTTTTGATTTGAAGCATTTTCTGTGCTTCAGTTTTGAATCGAAGCATTTTCTGTGCTTCATTTTGAATTGAAGCATTTTCTGTGCTTCAGTTTTGAATTGAAGCATTTTCTGTGCTTCAGTTTTGAGTTGAAGCATTTTCTGGCTTCAGTTTTGAATTGAAGCATTTTCTGTGCTTCAGTTTTGAATTGAAGCATTCTCTGTGCTTCAGTTTTGAATTGAAGCATTTTCTGTGCTTCAGTTTTGAATTGAAGCATTTTCTGTGCTTCAGTTTTAATTGAAGCATTTCTTGTGCTTCAGTTTTGAATTGAAGCATTTTCGTGCTTCAGTTTAGAATTGAAGCATTTTCTGTGCTTCAGTTTTGAATTGAAGCATTTTCTGTGCTTCAGTTTTGAATTGAAGCATTTTCTGTGCTTCAGTTTTGATTTGAAGCATTTTCTGTGCTTCAGTTTTGAATCGAAGCATTTTCTGTGCTTCATTTTGAATTGAAGCATTTTCTGTGCTTCAGTTTTGAATTGAAGCATTTTCTGTGCTTCAGTTTTAATTGAAGCATTAGCTGTGCTTCAGTTTTGAATTGAAGCATTTTCTATGCTTCAGTTTTGAATTGAAGCATTTTCTGTGCTTCAGTTTTGAATTGAAGCATTTTCTGTGCTTCAGTTTTGAATTGAAGCATTTTCTATGCTTCAGTTTTAATTGAAGCATTTTCTGTGCTTCAGTTTTGAATTGAAGCATTTTCTGTGCTTCAGTTTTGAATCGAAGCATTTTCTGTGCTTCTGTTTTGAATTGAAGCATTTTCTGTGCTTCAGTTTTGAGTTGAAGCATTTTCTGGCTTCAGTTTTGAATTGAAGCATTTTCTGTGCTTCAGTTTTGAATTGAAGCATTCTCTGTACTTCAGTTTTGAATTGAAGCATTTTCTGTGCTTCAGTTTTAATTGAAGCATTTCTTGTGCTTCAGTTTTGAATTGAAGCATTTTCTGTGCTTCAGTTTTGAATTGAAGCATTTTCTGTGCTTCAGTTTTGAATTGAAGCATTTTCTGTGCTTCAGTTTTAATTGAAGCATTTCTTGTGCTTCAGTTTTGAATTGAAGCATTTTCGTGCTTCAGTTTAGAATTGAAGCATTTTCTGTGCTTCAGTTTTGAATTGAAGCATTTTCTGTGCTTCAGTTTTGAATTGAAGCATTTACTGTGCTTCAGTTTTGAATAAAAGCATTTTCCGTGCTTCAGTTTTGAATTGAGGCATTTTCCGTGCTTCAGTTTTGAATTGAAGCACTTTCTGTGCTTCAGTTTTGAATTGAAGCATTTTCTGTGCTTCAGTTTTGAATTGAAGCATTTTCTGTGCTTCAGTTTTGAATTGAAGCATTTTCTGTGCTTCAGTTTTGAATTGAAGCATTTTCTGTGCTTCAGTTTTAATTGAAGCATTTCTTGTGCTTCAGTTTTGAATTGAAGCATTTTCTGTGCTTCAGTTTTGAATTGAAGCATTTTCTGTGCTTCAGTTTTGAATTGAAGCATTTTCTGTGCTTCAGTTTTAATTGAAGCATTTCTTGTGCTTCAGTTTTGAATTGAAGCATTTTCGTGCTTCAGTTTAGAATTGAAGCATTTTCTGTGCTTCAGTTTTGAATTGAAGCATTTTCTGTGCTTCAGTTTTGAATTGAAGCATTTACTGTGCTTCAGTTTTGAATAAAAGCATTTTCCGTGCTTCAGTTTTGAATTGAAGCATTTTCCGTGCTTCAGTTTTGAATTGAAGCACTTTCTGTGCTTCAGTTTTGAATTGAAGCATTTTCTGTGCTTCAGTTTTGAATTGAAGCATTTTCTGTGCTTCAGTTTTGAATTGAAGCATTTTCTGTGCTTCAGTTTTGAATTGAAGCATTTTCTGTGCTTCAGTTTTGAATTGAAGCATTTTCTGTGCTTCTGTTTTGAATTGAAGCATTTTCTGTGCTTCAGTTTTGATTTGAAGCATTTTCTGTGCTTCAGTTTTGAATCGAAGCATTTTCTGTGCTTCATTTTGAATTGAAGCATTTTCTGTGCTTCAGTTTTGAATTGAAGCATTTTCTGTGCTTCAGTTTTGAGTTGAAGCATTTTCTGGCTTCAGTTTTAATTGAAGCATTTCTTGTGCTTCAGTTTTGAATTGAAGCATTTTCGTGCTTCAGTTTAGAATTGAAGCATTTTCTGTGCTTCAGTTTTGAATTGAAGCATTTTCTGGCTTCAGTTTTGAATTGAAGCATTTTCTGTGCTTCAGTTTTGAATTGAAGCATTTTCTGTGCTTCAGTTTTGAATTGAAGCATTTTCTGTGCTTCAGTTTTGAATTGAAGCATTTTCTGTGCTTCAGTTTTGAATTGAAGCATTTTCTGTGCTTCAGTTTTGAATTGAAGCATTTTCTGTAATCCCAGATAATGTGGAATCATCACATATTTATTAGTGAAAATAACTTCTTTTTATAATAGTCATAATTTAACACAAAATATCTGTCGCTGTGCAATTTTGTAAATTGTTAACAAAAATATTCTTGAAACTATAAAAAATTTAATTTTCTGTGCTTCAGTTTTGAGTTGAAGCATTTTCTGTGCTTCAGTTTTGAGTTGAAGCATTTTCTGGCTTCAGTTTTGAATCGAAGCATTTTCTGTGCTTCATTTTGAATTGAAGCATTTTCTGTGCTTCAGTTTTGAATTGAAGCATTTTCTGTGCTTCAGTTTTGAGTTGAAGCATTTTCTGGCTTCAGTTTTGAATTGAAGCATTCTCTGTGCTTCAGTTTTGAATTGAAGCATTTTCTGTGCTTCAGTTTTAATTGAAGCATTTTCTGTGCTTCAGTTTTGAATTGAAGCATTTTCTATGCTTCAGTTTTAATTGAAGCATTTTCTGTGCTTCAGTTTTGAATTGAAGCATTTTCTGTGCTTCAGTTTTGAATTGAAGCATTTTCTGTGCTTCAGTTTTAATTGAAGCATTTTCTGTGCTTCAGTTTTGAATTGAAGCATTTTCTGTGCTTCAGTTTTGAATTGAAGCATTTTCTGTGCTTCAGTTTTGAATTGAAGCATTTTCTGTAATCCCAGATAATGTGGAATCATCACATATTTATTAGTGAAAATAACTTCTTTTTATAATAGTCATAATTTTAACACAAAATATCTGTCGCTGTGCAATTTTGTAAATTGTTAACAAAAATATTCTTGAAACTATAAAAAATTTAATTTTCTGTGCTTCAGTTTTGAGTTGAAGCATTTTCTGTGCTTCAGTTTTGAGTTGAAGCATTTTCTGGCTTCAGTTTTGAATCGAAGCATTTTCTGTGCTTCATTTTGAATTGAAGCATTTTCTGTGCTTCAGTTTTGAATTGAAGCATTTTCTGTGCTTCAGTTTTGAGTTGAAGCATTTTCTGGCTTCAGTTTTGAATTGAAGCATTCTCTGTGCTTCAGTTTTGAATTGAAGCATTTTCTGTGCTTCAGTTTTAATTGAAGCATTTTCTGTGCTTCAGTTTTGAATTGAAGCATTTTCTATGCTTCAGTTTTAATTGAAGCATTTTCTGTGCTTCAGTTTTGAATTGAAGCATTTTCTGTGCTTCAGTTTTGAATTGAAGCATTTTCTGTAATCCCAGATAATGTGGAATCATCACATATTTATTAGTGAAAATAACTTCTTTTTATAATAGTCATAATTTTAACACAAAATATCTGTCGCTGTGCAATTTTGTAAATTGTTAACAAAAATATTCTTGAAACTATAAAAAATTTAATTTTCTGTGCTTCAGTTTTGAGTTGAAGCATTTTCTGTGCTTCAGTTTTGAGTTGAAGCATTTTCTGGCTTCAGTTTTGAATCGAAGCATTTTCTGTGCTTCATTTTGAATTGAAGCATTTTCTGTGCTTCAGTTTTGAATTGAAGCATTTTCTGTGCTTCAGTTTTGAGTTGAAGCATTTTCTGGCTTCAGTTTTGAATTGAAGCATTCTCTGTGCTTCAGTTTTGAATTGAAGCATTTTCTGTGCTTCAGTTTTAATTGAAGCATTTTCTGTGCTTCAGTTTTGAATTGAAGCATTTTCTATGCTTCAGTTTTAATTGAAGCATTTTCTGTGCTTCAGTTTTAATTGAAGCATTTTCTGTGCTTCAGTTTTGAATTGAAGCATTTACTGTGCTTCAGTTTTGAATTGAAGCATTTTCTGTGCTTCAGTTTTGAATTGAAGCATTTTCTGTGCTTCAGTTTTGAATTGAAGCATTTTCTGTGCTTCAGTTTTAATTGAAGCATTTTCTGTGCTTCAGTTTTGAATTGAAGCATTTTCTGTGCTTCAGTTTTGAATTGAAGCATTTTCTGTGCTTCAGTTTTGAATTGAAGCATTTTCTGTAATCCCAGATAATGTGGAATCATCACATATTTATTAGTGAAAATAACTTCTTTTTATAATAGTCATAATTTTAACACAAAATATCTGTCGCTGTGCAATTTTGTAAATTGTTAACAAAAATATTCTTGAAACTATAAAAAATTTAATTTTCTGTGCTTCAGTTTTGAGTTGAAGCATTTTCTGTGCTTCAGTTTTGAGTTGAAGCATTTTCTGGCTTCAGTTTTGAATCGAAGCATTTTCTGTGCTTCATTTTGAATTGAAGCATTTTCTGTGCTTCAGTTTTGAATTGAAGCATTTTATGTGCTTCAGTTTTGAGTTGAAGCATTTTCTGGCTTCAGTTTTGAATTGAAGCATTCTCTGTGCTTCAGTTTTGAATTGAAGCATTTTCTGTGCTTCAGTTTTAATTGAAGCATTTTCTGTGCTTCAGTTTTGAATTGAAGCATTTTCTATGCTTCAGTTTTAATTGAAGCATTTTCTGTGCTTCAGTTTTAATTGAAGCATTTTCTGTGCTTCAGTTTTGAATTGAAGCATTTACTGTGCTTCAGTTTTGAATTGAAGCATTTTCTGTGCTTCAGTTTTGAATTGAAGCATTTTCTGTGCTTCAGTTTTGAATTGAAGCATTTTCTGTGCTTCAGTTTTAATTGAAGCATTTTCTGTGCTTCAGTTTTGAATTGAAGCATTTTATGTGCTTCAGTTTTGAATTGAAGCATTTTCTGTGCTTCAGTTTTGAATTGAAGCATTTTCTGTAATCCCAGATAATGTGGAATCATCACATATTTATTAGTGAAAATAACTTCTTTTTATAATAGTCATAATTTTAACACAAAATATCTGTCGCTGTGAAATTTTGTAAATTGTTAACAAAAATATTCTTGAAACTATAAAAAATTTAATTTTCTGTGCTTCAGTTTTGAGTTGAAGCATTTTCTGTGCTTCAGTTTTGAGTTGAAGCATTTTCTGGCTTCAGTTTTGAATCGAAGCATTTTCTGTGCTTCATTTTGAATTGAAGCATTTTCTGTGCTTCAGTTTTGAATTGAAGCATTTTCTGTGCTTCAGTTTTGAGTTGAAGCATTTTCTGGCTTCAGTTTTGAATTGAAGCATTCTCTGTGCTTCAGTTTTGAATTGAAGCATTTTCTGTGCTTCAGTTTTAATTGAAGCATTTTCTGTGCTTCAGTTTTGAATTGAAGCATTTTCTATGCTTCAGTTTTAATTGAAGCATTTTCTGTGCTTCAGTTTTAATTGAAGCATTTTCTGTGCTTCAGTTTTGAATTGAAGCATTTACTGTGCTTCAGTTTTGAATTGAAGCATTTTCTGTGCTTCAGTTTTGAATTGAAGCATTTTCTGTGCTTCAGTTTTGAATTGAAGCATTTTCTGTGCTTCAGTTTTAATTGAAGCATTTTCTGTGCTTCAGTTTTGAATTGAAGCATTTTCTGTGCTTCAGTTTTGAATTGAAGCATTTTCTGTAATCCCAGATAATGTGGAATCATCACATATTTATTAGTGAAAATAACTTCTTTTTATAATAGTCATAATTTTAACACAAAATATCTGTCGATGTGCAATTTTGGAAATTGTTAACAAAAATATTCAAATTTAATTTTCTGTGCTTCAGTTTTGAGTTGAAGCATTTTCTGTGCTTCAGTTTTGAGTTGAAGCATTTTCTGGCTTCAGTTTTGAATCGAAGCATTTTCTGTGCTTCATTTTGAATTGAAGCATTTTCTGGCTTCAGTTTTGAATTGAAGCATTTTCTGTGCTTCAGTTTTGAATTGAAGCATTCTCTGTGCTTCAGTTTTGAATTGAAGCATTTTCTGTGCTTCAGTTTTAATTGAAGCATTTTCTGTGCTTCAGTTTTGAATTGAAGCATTTTCTATGCTTCAGTTTTAATTGAAGCATTTTCTGTGCTTCAGTTTTAATTGAAGCATTTTCTGTGCTTCAGTTTTGAATTGAAGCATTTACTGTGCTTCAGTTTTGAATTGAAGCATTTTCTGTGCTTCAGTTTTGAATTGAAGCATTTTCTGTGCTTCAGTTTTGAATTGAAGCATTTACTGTGCTTCAGTTTTGAATTGAAGCATTTTCTGTGCTTCAGTTTTGAATTGAAGCATTTTCTGTGCTTCAGTTTTGAATTGAAGCATTTTCTGTGCTTCAGTTTTAATTGAAGCATTTTCTGTGCTTCAGTTTTGAATTGAAGCATTTTCTGTGCTTCAGTTTTGAATTGAAGCATTTTCTGTGCTTCAGTTTTGAATTGAAGCATTTTCTGTAATCCCAGATAATGTGGAATCATCACATATTTATTAGTGAAAATAACTTCTTTTTATAATAGTCATAATTTTAACACAAAATATCTGTCGCTGTGCAATTTTGTAAATTGTTAACAAAAATATTCTTGAAACTATAAAAAATTTAATTTTCTGTGCTTCAGTTTTGAGTTGAAGCATTTTCTGTGCTTCAGTTTTGAGTTGAAGCATTTTCTGGCTTCAGTTTTGAATCGAAGCATTTTCTGTGCTTCATTTTGAATTGAAGCATTTTCTGTGCTTCAGTTTTGAATTGAAGCATTTTCTGTGCTTCAGTTTTGAGTTGAAGCATTTTCTGGCTTCAGTTTTGAATTGAAGCATTCTCTGTGCTTCAGTTTTGAATTGAAGCATTTTCTGTGCTTCAGTTTTAATTGAAGCATTTTCTGTGCTTCAGTTTTGAATTGAAGCATTTTCTATGCTTCAGTTTTAATTGAAGCATTTTCTGTGCTTCAGTTTTAATTGAAGCATTTTCTGTGCTTCAGTTTTGAATTGAAGCATTTACTGTGCTTCAGTTTTGAATTGAAGCATTTTCTGTGCTTCAGTTTTGAATTGAAGCATTTTCTGTGCTTCAGTTTTGAATTGAAGCATTTTCTGTGCTTCAGTTTTAATTGAAGCATTTTCTGTGCTTCAGTTTTGAATTGAAGCATTTTCTGTGCTTCAGTTTTGAATTGAAGCATTTTCTGTGCTTCAGTTTTGAATTGAAGCATTTTCTGTAATCCCAGATAATGTGGAATCATCACATATTTATTAGTGAAAATAACTTCTTTTTATAATAGTCATAATTTTAACACAAAATATCTGTCGATGTGCAATTTTGGAAATTGTTAACAAAAATATTCAAATTTAATTTTCTGTGCTTCAGTTTTGAGTTGAAGCATTTTCTGTGCTTCAGTTTTGAGTTGAAGCATTTTCTGGCTTCAGTTTTGAATCGAAGCATTTTCTGTGCTTCATTTTGAATTGAAGCATTTTCTGGCTTCAGTTTTGAATTGAAGCATTTTCTGTGCTTCAGTTTTGAATTGAAGCATTCTCTGTGCTTCAGTTTTGAATTGAAGCATTTTCTGTGCTTCAGTTTTAATTGAAGCATTTTCTGTGCTTCAGTTTTGAATTGAAGCATTTTCTATGCTTCAGTTTTAATTGAAGCATTTTCTGTGCTTCAGTTTTAATTGAAGCATTTTCTGTGCTTCAGTTTTGAATTGAAGCATTTACTGTGCTTCAGTTTTGAATTGAAGCATTTTCTGTGCTTCAGTTTTGAATTGAAGCATTTTCTGTGCTTCAGTTTTGAATTGAAGCATTTTCTGTGCTTCAGTTTTAATTGAAGCATTTCTTGTGCTTCAGTTTTGAATTGAAGCATTTTCGTGCTTCAGATTAGAATTGAAGCATTTTCTGAGCTTCAGTTTTGAATTGAAGCATTTTCTGGCTTCAGTTTTGAATTGAAGCATTTTCTGTGCTTCAGTTTTGAATTGAAGCATTTTCTGTGCTTCAGTTTTGAATTGAAGCATTACTGTGCTTCAGTTTTGAATTGAAGCATTTTCTGTGCTTCAGTTTTGAATCGAAGCATTTTCTGTGCTTCAGTTTTGAATTGAAGCATTTTCTGTGCTTCAGTTTTGAATTGAAGCATTTTCTGTGCTTCAGTTTTGAATTGAAGCATTTTCTGTGATCCCAGATAATGTGGACTCATTACATATTTATTAATGAAAATAACTTCTTTTTATAATAGTCATAATTTTAACACAAAATATCTGTCGCTGTGCAATTTTGGAAATTGTTAACAAAAATATTCTTGAAACTATAAAAAATTTAATTTTCTGTGCTTCAGTTTTGAGTTGAAGCATTTTCTGGCTTCAGTTTTGAATTGAAGCATTTTCTGTGCTTCAGTTTTGAATTGAAGCATTCTCTGTGCTTCAGTTTTGAATTGAAGCATTTTCTGTGCTTCAGTTTTAATTGAAGCATTTTCTGTGCTTCAGTTTTGAATTGAAGCATTTTCTGTGATCCCAGATAATGTGGACTCATTACATATTTATTAATGAAAATAACTTCTTTTTATAATAGTCATAATTTTAACACAAAATATCTGTCGCTGTGCAATTTTGGAAATTGTTAACAAAAATATTCTTGAAACTATAAAAAATTTAATTTTCTGTGCTTCAGTTTTGAGTTGAAGCATTTTCTGGCTTCAGTTTTGAATTGAAGCATTTTCTGTGCTTCAGTTTTGAATTGAAGCATTCTCTGTGCTTCAGTTTTGAATTGAAGCATTTTCTGTGCTTCAGTTTTAATTGAAGCATTTCTTGTGCTTCAGTTTTGAATTGAGGCATTTTCTGTGATCCCAGATAATGTGGACTCATTACATATTTATTAATGAAAATAACTTCTTTTTATAATAGTCATAATTTTATCATAAAATATATGTCGCTGTGCAATTTTGGAAATTGTTAACAAAAATATTCTTGAAACTATAAAAAATTTAATTTTCTGTGCTTCAGTTTTGAGTTGAAGCATTTTCTGTGCTTCAGTTTTGAGTTGAAGCATTTTCTGGCTTCAGTTTTGAATTGAAGCATTTTCTGTGCTTCATTTTGAATTGAAGCATTTTCTGTGCTTCAGTTTTGAATTGAAGCATTTTCTGTGCTTCAGTTTTGAGTTGAAGCATTTTCTGGCTTCAGTTTTGAATTGAAGCATTCTCTGTGCTTCAGTTTTGAATTGAAGCATTTTCTGTGCTTCAGTTTTAATTGAAGCATTTTCTGTGCTTCAGTTTTGAATTGAAGCATTTTCTATGCTTCAGTTTTAATTGAAGCATTTTCTGTGCTTCAGTTTTAATTGAAGCATTTTCTGTGCTTCAGTTTTGAATTGAAGCATTTACTGTGCTTCAGTTTTGAATTGAAGCATTTTCTGTGCTTCAGTTTTGAATTGAAGCATTTTCTGTGCTTCAGTTTTGAATTGAAGCATTTTCTGTGCTTCAGTTTTAATTGAAGCATTTTCTGTGCTTCAGTTTTGAATTGAAGCATTTTCTGTGCTTCAGTTTTGAATTGAAGCATTTTCTGTGCTTCAGTTTTGAATTGAAGCATTTTCTGTAATCCCAGATAATGTGGAATCATCACATATTTATTAGTGAAAATAACTTCTTTTTATAATAGTCATAATTTTAACACAAAATATCTGTCGATGTGCAATTTTGGAAATTGTTAACAAAAATATTCAAATTTAATTTTCTGTGCTTCAGTTTTGAGTTGAAGCATTTTCTGTGCTTCAGTTTTGAGTTGAAGCATTTTCTGGCTTCAGTTTTGAATCGAAGCATTTTCTGTGCTTCATTTTGAATTGAAGCATTTTCTGGCTTCAGTTTTGAATTGAAGCATTTTCTGTGCTTCAGTTTTGAATTGAAGCATTCTCTGTGCTTCAGTTTTGAATTGAAACATTTTCTGTGCTTCAGTTTTAATTGAAGCATTTTCTGTGCTTCAGTTTTGAATTGAAGCATTTTCTATGCTTCAGTTTTAATTGAAGCATTTTCTGTGCTTCAGTTTTAATTGAAGCATTTTCTGTGCTTCAGTTTTGAATTGAAGCATTTACTGTGCTTCAGTTTTGAATTGAAGCATTTTCTGTGCTTCAGTTTTGAATTGAAGCATTTTCTGTGCTTCAGTTTTGAATTGAAGCATTTTCTGTGCTTCAGTTTTAATTGAAGCATTTCTTGTGCTTCAGTTTTGAATTGAAGCATTTTCGTGCTTCAGATTAGAATTGAAGCATTTTCTGTGCTTCAGTTTTGAATTGAAGCATTTTCTGGCTTCAGTTTTGAATTGAAGCATTTTCTGTGCTTCAGTTTTGAATTGAAGCATTTTCTGTGCTTCAGTTTTGAATTGAAGCATTACTGTGCTTCAGTTTTGAATTGAAGCATTTTCTGTGCTTCAGTTTTGAATCGAAGCATTTTCTGTGCTTCAGTTTTGAATTGAAGCATTTTCTGTGCTTCAGTTTTGAATTGAAGCATTTTCTGTGCTTCAGTTTTGAATTGAAGCATTTTCTGTGATCCCAGATAATGTGGACTCATTACATATTTATTAATGAAAATAACTTCTTTTTATAATAGTCATAATTTTAACACAAAATATCTGTCGCTGTGCAATTTTGGAAATTGTTAACAAAAATATTCTTGAAACTATAAAAAATTTAATTTTCTGTGCTTCAGTTTTGAGTTGAAGCATTTTCTGGCTTCAGTTTTGAATTGAAGCATTTTCTGTGCTTCAGTTTTGAATTGAAGCATTCTCTGTGCTTCATTTTTGAATTGAAGCATTTTCTGTGCTTCAGTTTTAATTGAAGCATTTTCTGTGCTTCAGTTTTGAATTGAAGCATTTTCTGTGATCTCAGATAATGTGGACTCATTACATATTTATTAATGAAAATAACTTCTTTTTATAATAGTCATAATTTTAACACAAAATATCTGTCGCTGTGCAATTTTGGAAATTGTTAACAAAAATATTCTTGAAACTATAAAAAATTTAATTTTCTGTGCTTCAGTTTTGAGTTGAAGCATTTTCTGGCTTCAGTTTTGAATTGAAGCATTTTCTGTGCTTCAGTTTTGAATTGAAGCATTCTCTGTGCTTCAGTTTTGAATTGAAGCATTTTCTGTGCTTCAGTTTTAATTGAAGCATTTCTTGTGCTTCAGTTTTGAATTGAGGCATTTTCTGTGATCCCAGATAATGTGGACTCATTACATATTTATTAATGAAAATAACTTCTTTTTATAATAGTCATAATTTTATCATAAAATATATGTCGCTGTGCAATTTTGGAAATTGTTAACAAAAATATTCTTGAAACTATAAAAAATTTAATTTTCTGTGCTTCAGTTTTGAGTTGAAGCATTTTCTGTGCTTCAGTTTTGAGTTGAAGCATTTTCTGGCTTCAGTTTTGAATTGAAGCATTTTCTGTGCTTCAGTTTTGAATTGAAGCATTCTCTGTACTTCAGTTTTGAATTGAAGCATTTTCTGTGCTTCAGTTTTAATTGAAGCATTTCTTGTGCTTCAGTTTTGAATTGAAGCATTTTCGTGCTTCAGTTTAGAATTGAAGCATTTTCTGTGCTTCAGTTTTGAATTGAAGCATTTTCTGGCTTCAGTTTTGAATCGAAGCATTTTCTGTGCTTCATTTTGAATTGAAGCATTTTCTGGCTTCAGTTTTGAATTGAAGCATTTTCTGTGCTTCAGTTTTGAATTGAAGCATTCTCTGTGCTTCAGTTTTGAATTGAAGCATTTTCTGTGCTTCAGTTTTAATTGAAGCATTTTCTGTGCTTCAGTTTTGAATTGAAGCATTTTCTATGCTTCAGTTTTAATTGAAGCATTTTCTGTGCTTCAGTTTTAATTGAAGCATTTTCTGTGCTTCAGTTTTGAATTGAAGCATTTACTGTGCTTCAGTTTTGAATTGAAGCATTTTCTGTGCTTCAGTTTTGAATTGAAGCATTTTCTGTGCTTCAGTTTTGAATTGAAGCATTCTCTGTGCTTCAGTTTTGAATTGAAGCATTTTCTGTGCTTCAGTTTTAATTGAAGCATTTTCTGTGCTTCAGTTTTGAATTGAAGCATTTTCTATGCTTCAGTTTTAATTGAAGCATTTTCTGTGCTTCAGTTTTAATTGAAGCATTTCTTGTGCTTCAGTTTTGAATTGAAGCATTTTCGTGCTTCAGATTAGAATTGAAGCATTTTCTGTGCTTCAGTTTTGAATTGAAGCATTTTCTGGCTTCAGTTTTGAATTGAAGCATTTTCTGTGCTTCAGTTTTGAATTGAAGCATTTTCTGTGCTTCAGTTTTGAATTGAAGCATTACTGTGCTTCAGTTTTGAATTGAAGCATTTTCTGTGCTTCAGTTTTGAATCGAAGCATTTTCTGTGCTTCAGTTTTGAATTGAAGCATTTTCTGTGCTTCAGTTTTGAATTGAAGCATTTTCTGTGCTTCGTTTTGAATTGAAGCATTTTCTGTGATCCCAGATAATGTGGACTCATTACATATTTATTAATGAAAATAACTTCTTTTTATAATAGTCATAATTTTAACACAAAATATCTGTCGCTGTGCAATTTTGGAAATTGTTAACTAAAATATTCTTGAAACTATAAAAAATTTAATTTTCTGTGCTTCAGTTTTGAGTTGAAGCATTTTCTGGCTTCAGTTTTGAATTGAAGCATTTTCTGTGCTTCAGTTTTGAATTGAAGCATTCTCTGTGCTTTAGTTTTGAATTGAAGCATTTTCTGTGCTTCAGTTTTAATTGAAGCATTTCTTGTGCTTCAGTTTTGAATTGAGGCATTTTCTGTGATCCCAGATAATGTGGACTCATTACATATTTATTAATGAAAATAACTTCTTTTTATAATAGTCATAATTTTATCATAAAATATATGTCGCTGTGCAATTTTGGAAATTGTTAACAAAAATATTCTTGAAACTATAAAAAATTTAATTTTCTGTGCTTCAGTTTTGAGTTGAAGCATTTTCTGTGCTTCAGTTTTGAGTTGAAGCATTTTCTGGCTTCAGTTTTGAATTGAAGCATTTTCTGTGCTTCAGTTTTGAATTGAAGCATTCTCTGTACTTCAGTTTTGAATTGAAGCATTTTCTGTGCTTCAGTTTTAATTGAAGCATTTCTTGTGCTTCAGTTTTGAATTGAAGCATTTTCGTGCTTCAGTTTAGAATTGAAGCATTTTCTGTGCTTCAGTTTTGAATTGAAGCATTTTCTGGCTTCAGTTTTGAATCGAAGCATTTTCTGTGCTTCATTTTGAATTGAAGCATTTTCTGGCTTCAGTTTTGAATTGAAGCATTTTCTGTGCTTCAGTTTTGAATTGAAGCATTCTCTGTGCTTCAGTTTTGAATTGAAGCATTTTCTGTGCTTCAGTTTTAATTGAAGCATTTTCTGTGCTTCAGTTTTGAATTGAAGCATTTTCTATGCTTCAGTTTTAATTGAAGCATTTTCTGTGCTTCAGTTTTAATTGAAGCATTTTCTGTGCTTCAGTTTTGAATTGAAGCATTTTCTGTGCTTCAGTTTTGAGTTGAAGCATTTTCTGGCTTCAGTTTTGAATCGAAGCATTTTCTGTGCTTCATTTTGAATTGAAGCATTTTCTGGCTTCAGTTTTGAATTGAAGCATTTTCTGTGCTTCAGTTTTGAATTGAAGCATTCTCTGTGCTTCAGTTTTGAATTGAAGCATTTTCTGTGCTTCAGTTTTAATTGAAGCATTTTCTGTGCTTCAGTTTTGAATTGAAGCATTTTCTATGCTTCAGTTTTAATTGAAGCATTTTCTGTGCTTCAGTTTTAATTGAAGCATTTTCTGTGCTTCAGTTTTGAATTGAAGCATTTACTGTGCTTCAGTTTTGAATTGAAGCATTTTCTGTGCTTCAGTTTTGAATTGAAGCATTTTCTGTGCTTCAGTTTTGAATTGAAGCATTTACTGTGCTTCAGTTTTGAATTGAAGCATTTTCTGTGCTTCAGTTTTGAATTGAAGCATTTTCTGTGCTTCAGTTTTGAATTGAAGCATTTTCTGTGCTTCAGTTTTAATTGAAGCATTTTCTGTGCTTCAGTTTTGAATTGAAGCATTTTCTGTGCTTCAGTTTTGAATTGAAGCATTTTCTGTGCTTCAGTTTTGAATTGAAGCATTTTCTGTAATCCCAGATAATGTGGAATCATCACATATTTATTAGTGAAAATAACTTCTTTTTATAATAGTCATAATTTTAACACAAAATATCTGTCGCTGTGCAATTTTGTAAATTGTTAACAAAAATATTCTTGAAACTATAAAAAATTTAATTTTCTGTGCTTCAGTTTTGAGTTGAAGCATTTTCTGGCTTCAGTTTTGAATCGAAGCATTTTCTGTGCTTCATTTTGAATTGAAGCATTTTCTGTGCTTCAGTTTTGAATTGAAGCATTTTCTGTGCTTCAGTTTTGAGTTGAAGCATTTTCTGGCTTCAGTTTTGAATTGAAGCATTCTCTGTGCTTCAGTTTTGAATTGAAGCATTTTCTGTGCTTCAGTTTTAATTGAAGCATTTTCTGTGCTTCAGTTTTGAATTGAAGCATTTTCTATGCTTCAGTTTTAATTGAAGCATTTTCTGTGCTTCAGTTTTAATTGAAGCATTTTCTGTGCTTCAGTTTTGAATTGAAGCATTTACTGTGCTTCAGTTTTGAATTGAAGCATTTTCTGTGCTTCAGTTTTGAATTGAAGCATTTTCGTGCTTCAGTTTTGAATTGAAGCATTTTCTGTGCTTCAGTTTTAATTGAAGCATTTTCTGTGCTTCAGTTTTGAATTGAAGCATTTTCTGTGCTTCAGTTTTGAATTGAAGCATTTTCTGTGCTTCAGTTTTGAATTGAAGCATTTTCTGTAATCCCAGATAATGTGGAATCATCACATATTTATTAGTGAAAATAACTTCTTTTTATAATAGTCATAATTTTAACACAAAATATCTGTCGATGTGCAATTTTGGAAATTGTTAACAAAAATATTCAAATTTAATTTTCTGTGCTTCAGTTTTGAGTTGAAGCATTTTCTGTGCTTCAGTTTTGAGTTGAAGCATTTTCTGGCTTCAGTTTTGAATCGAAGCATTTTCTGTGCTTCATTTTGAATTGAAGCATTTTCTGGCTTCAGTTTTGAATTGAAGCATTTTCTGTGCTTCAGTTTTGAATTGAAGCATTCTCTGTGCTTCAGTTTTGAATTGAAGCATTTTCTGTGCTTCAGTTTTAATTGAAGCATTTTCTGTGCTTCAGTTTTGAATTGAAGCATTTTCTATGCTTCAGTTTTAATTGAAGCATTTTCTGTGCTTCAGTTTTAATTGAAGCATTTTCTGTGCTTCAGTTTTGAATTGAAGCATTTACTGTGCTTCAGTTTTGAATTGAAGCATTTTCTGTGCTTCAGTTTTGAATTGAAGCATTTTCTGTGCTTCAGTTTTGAATTGAAGCATTTTCTGTGCTTCAGTTTTAATTGAAGCATTTCTTGTGCTTCAGTTTTGAATTGAAGCATTTT
The DNA here is from genome assembly GCA_963681835.1 of Meloidogyne enterolobii. Lineage (NCBI taxonomy): Eukaryota > Metazoa > Nematoda > Chromadorea > Rhabditida > Meloidogynidae > Meloidogyne > Meloidogyne enterolobii. Next base: position 48,847 of record CAVMJV010000327.1, read on the forward strand.
CGTGCTTCAGATTAGAATTGAAGCATTTTCTGTGCTTCAGTTTTGAATTGAAGCATTTTCTGGCTTCAGTTTTGAATTGAAGCATTTTCTGTGCTTCAGTTTTGAATTGAAGCATTTTCTGTGCTTCAGTTTTGAATTGAAGCATTACTGTGCTTCAGTTTTGAATTGAAGCATTTTCTGTGCTTCAGTTTTGAATCGAAGCATTTTCTGTGCTTCAGTTTTGAATTGAAGCATTTTCTGTGCTTCAGTTTTGAATTGAAGCATTTTCTGTGCTTCAGTTTTGAATTGAAGCATTTTCTGTGATCCCAGATAATGTGGACTCATTACATATTTATTAATGAAAATAACTTCTTTTTATAATAGTCATAATTTTAACACAAAATATCTGTCGCTGTGCAATTTTGGAAATTGTTAACAAAAATATTCTTGAAACTATAAAAAATTTAATTTTCTGTGCTTCAGTTTTGAGTTGAAGCATTTTCTGGCTTCAGTTTTGAATTGAAGCATTTTCTGTGCTTCAGTTTTGAATTGAAGCATTCTCTGTGCTTCAGTTTTGAATTGAAGCATTTTCTGTGCTTCAGTTTTAATTGAAGCATTTCTTGTGCTTCAGTTTTGAATTGAGGCATTTTCTGTGATCCCAGATAATGTGGACTCATTACATATTTATTAATGAAAATAACTTCTTTTTATAATAGTCATAATTTTATCATAAAATATATGTCGCTGTGCAATTTTGGAAATTGTTAACAAAAATATTCTTGAAACTATAAAAAATTTAATTTTCTGTGCTTCAGTTTTGAGTTGAAGCATTTTCTGTGCTTCAGTTTTGAGTTGAAGCATTTTCTGGCTTCAGTTTTGAATTGAAGCATTTTCTGTGCTTCAGTTTTGAATTGAAGCATTCTCTGTACTTCAGTTTTGAATTGAAGCATTTTCTGTGCTTCAGTTTTAATTGAAGCATTTCTTGTGCTTCAGTTTTGAATTGAAGCATTTTCGTGCTTCAGTTTAGAATTGAAGCATTTTCTGTGCTTCAGTTTTGAATTGAAGCATTTTCTGGCTTCAGTTTTGAATCGAAGCATTTTCTGTGCTTCATTTTGAATTGAAGCATTTTCTGGCTTCAGTTTTGAATTGAAGCATTTTCTGTGCTTCAGTTTTGAATTGAAGCATTCTCTGTGCTTCAGTTTTGAATTGAAGCATTTTCTGTGCTTCAGTTTTAATTGAAGCATTTTCTGTGCTTCAGTTTTGAATTGAAGCATTTTCTATGCTTCAGTTTTAATTGAAGCATTTTCTGTGCTTCAGTTTTAATTGAAGCATTTTCTGTGCTTCAGTTTTGAATTGAAGCATTTACTGTGCTTCAGTTTTGAATTGAAGCATTTTCTGTGCTTCAGTTTTGAATTGAAGCATTTTCTGTGCTTCAGTTTTGAATTGAAGCATTCTCTGTGCTTCAGTTTTGAATTGAAGCATTTTCTGTGCTTCAGTTTTAATTGAAGCATTTTCTGTGCTTCAGTTTTGAATTGAAGCATTTTCTATGCTTCAGTTTTAATTGAAGCATTTTCTGTGCTTCAGTTTTAATTGAAGCATTTTCTGTGCTTCAGTTTTGAATTGAAGCATTTACTGTGCTTCAGTTTTGAATTGAAGCATTTTCTGTGCTTCAGTTTTGAATTGAAGCATTTTCTGTGCTTCAGTTTTGAATTGAAGCATTTTCTGTGCTTCAGTTTTAATTGAAGCATTTCTTGTGCTTCAGTTTTGAATTGAAGCATTTTCGTGCTTCAGATTAGAATTGAAGCATTTTCTGTGCTTCAGTTTTGAATTGAAGCATTTTCTGGCTTCAGTTTTGAATTGAAGCATTTTCTGTGCTTCAGTTTTGAATTGAAGCATTTTCTGTGCTTCAGTTTTGAATTGAAGCATTACTGTGCTTCAGTTTTGAATTGAAGCATTTTCTGTGCTTCAGTTTTGAATCGAAGCATTTTCTGTGCTTCAGTTTTGAATTGAAGCATTTTCTGTGCTTCAGTTTTGAATTGAAGCATTTTCTGTGCTTCGTTTTGAATTGAAGCATTTTCTGTGATCCCAGATAATGTGGACTCATTACATATTTATTAATGAAAATAACTTCTTTTTATAATAGTCATAATTTTAACACAAAATATCTGTCGCTGTGCAATTTTGGAAATTGTTAACAAAAATATTCTTGAAACTATAAAAAATTTAATTTTCTGTGTTCAGTTTTGAGTTGAAGCATTTTCTGGCTTCAGTTTTGAATTGAAGCATTTTCTGTGCTTCAGTTTTGAATTAAAGCATTCTCTGTGCTTCAGTTTTGAATTGAAGCATTTTCTGTGCTTCAGTTTTAATTGAAGCATTTCTTGTGCTTCAGTTTTGAATAGAGGCATTTTCTGTGATCCCAGATAATGTGGACTCATTACATATTTATTAATGAAAATAACTTCTTTTTATAATAGTCATAATTTTATCATAAAATATATGTCGCTGTGCAATTTTGGAAATTGTTAACAAAAATATTCTTGAAACTATAAAAAATTTAATTTTCTGTGCTTCAGTTTTGAGTTGAAGCATTTTCTGTGCTTCAGTTTTGAGTTGAAGCATTTTCTGGCTTCAGTTTTGAATTGAAGCATTTTCTGTGCTTCAGTTTTGAATTGAAGCATTCTCTGTACTTCAGTTTTGAATTGAAGCATTTTCTGTGCTTCAGTTTTAATTGAAGCATTTCTTGTGCTTCAGTTTTGAATTGAAGCATTTTCGTGCTTCAGTTTAGAATTGAAGCATTTTCTGTGCTTCAGTTTTGAATTGAAGCATTTTCTGGCTTCAGTTTTGAATCGAAGCATTTTCTGTGCTTCATTTTGAATTGAAGCATTTTCTGGCTTCAGTTTTGAATTGAAGCATTTTCTGTGCTTCAGTTTTGAATTGAAGCATTCTCTGTGCTTCAGTTTTGAATTGAAGCATTTTCTGTGCTTCAGTTTTAATTGAAGCATTTTCTGTGCTTCAGTTTTGAATTGAAGCATTTTCTATGCTTCAGTTTTAATTGAAGCATTTTCTGTGCTTCAGTTTTAATTGAAGCATTTTCTGTGCTTCAGTTTTGAATTGAAGCATTTACTGTGCTTCAGTTTTGAATTGAAGCATTTTCTGTGCTTCAGTTTTGAATTGAAGCATTTTCTGTGCTTCAGTTTTGAATTGAAGCATTTTCTGTGCTTCAGTTTTGAGTTGAAGCATTTTCTGTGCTTCAGTTTTGAGTTGAAGCATTTTCTGGCTTCAGTTTTGAATCGAAGCATTTTCTGTGCTTCATTTTGAATTGAAGCATTTTCTGGCTTCAGTTTTGAATTGAAGCATTTTCTGTGCTTCAGTTTTGAATTGAAGCATTCTCTGTGCTTCAGTTTTGAATTGAAGCATTTTCTGTGCTTCAGTTTTAATTGAAGCATTTTCTGTGCTTCAGTTTTGAATTGAAGCATTTTCTATGCTTCAGTTTTAATTGAAGCATTTTCTGTGCTTCAGTTTTAATTGAAGCATTTTCTGTGCTTCAGTTTTGAATTGAAGCATTTACTGTGCTTCAGTTTTGAATTGAAGCATTTTCTGTGCTTCAGTTTTGAATTGAAGCATTTTCTGTGCTTCAGTTTTGAATTGAAGCATTTTCTGTGCTTCAGTTTTAATTGAAGCATTTCTTGTGCTTCAGTTTTGAATTGAAGCATTTTCGTGCTTCAGTTTAGAATTGAAGCATTTTCTGTGCTTCAGTTTTGAATTGAAGCATTTTCTGGCTTCAGTTTTGAATTGAAGCATTTTCTGTGCTTCAGTTTTGAATTGAAGCATTTTCTGTGCTTCAGTTTTGAATTGAAGCATTTTCTGTGCTTCAGTTTTAATTGAAGCATTTTCTGTGCTTCAGTTTTGACTTGAAGCATTTTCTGAGCTTCAGTTTTGAATTGAAGCATTTTCTGTGCTTCAGTTTTGAATTGAAGCATTTTCTGTGCTTCAGTTTTGAATTGAAGCATTTTCTGTGCTTCAGTTTTGAATTGAAGCATTTTCTGTGATCCCAGATAATGTGGACTCATTACATATTTATTAATGAAAATAACTTCTTTTTATAATAGTCATAATTTTAACACAAAATATCTGTCGCTGTGCAATTTTGGAAATTGTTAACAAAAATATTCTTGAAACTATAAAAAATTTAATTTTCTGTGCTTCAGTTTTGAGTTGAAGCATTTTCTGGCTTCAGTTTTGAATTGAAGCATTTTCTGTGCTTCAGTTTTGAATTGAAGCATTCTCTGTGCTTCAGTTTTGAATTGAAGCATTTTCTGTGCTTCAGTTTTAATTGAAGCATTTCTTGTGCTTCAGTTTTGAATTGAGGCATTTTCTGTGATCCCAGATAATGTGGACTCATTACATATTTATTAATGAAAATAACTTCTTTTTATAATAGTCATAATTTTATCATAAAATATATGTCGCTGTGCAATTTTGGAAATTGTTAACAAAAATATTCTTGAAACTATAAAAAATTTAATTTTCTGTGCTTCAGTTTTGAGTTGAAGCATTTTCTGTGCTTCAGTTTTGAGTTGAAGCATTTTCTGGCTTCAGTTTTGAATTGAAGCATTTTCTGTGCTTCAGTTTTGAATTGAAGCATTCTCTGTACTTCAGTTTTGAATTGAAGCATTTTCTGTGCTTCAGTTTTAATTGAAGCATTTCTTGTGCTTCAGTTTTGAATTGAAGCATTTTCGTGCTTCAGTTTAGAATTGAAGCATTTTCTGTGCTTCAGTTTTGAATTGAAGCATTTTCTGGCTTCAGTTTTGAATTGAAGCATTTTCTGTGCTTCAGTTTTGAATTGAAGCATTCTCTGTGCTTCAGTTTTGAATTGAAGCATTTTCTGTGCTTCAGTTTTAATTGAAACATTTCTTGTGCTTCAGTTTTGAATTGAAGCATTTTCGTGCTTCAGTTTAGAATTGAAGCATTCTCTGTACTTCAGTTTTGAATTGAAGCATTTTCTGTGCTTCAGTTTTAATTGAAGCATTTCTTGTGCTTCAGTTTTGAATTGAAGCATTTTCGTGCTTCAGTTTAGAATTGAAGCATTTTCTGTGCTTCAGTTTTGAATTGAAGCATTTTCTGTGCTTCATTTTGAATTGAAGCATTTTCTGGCTTCAGTTTTGAATTGAAGCATTTTCTGTGCTTCAGTTTTGAATTGAAGCATTTTCTGTGCTTCATTTTGAATTGAAGCATTTTCTGGCTTCAGTTTTGAATTGAAGCATTTTCTGTGCTTCAGTTTTGAATTGAAGCATTCTCTGTGCTTCAGTTTTGAATTGAAGCATTTTCTGGCTTCAGTTTTGAATTGAAGCATTTTCTGTGCTTCAGTTTTAATTGAAGCATTTCTTGTGCTTCAGTTTTGAATTGAAGCATTTTCTGTGCTTCAGTTTTGAATTGAAGCATTTTCTGTGCTTCAGTTTTGAATTGAAGCATTCTCTGTGCTTCAGTTTTGAATTGAAGCATTTTCTGTGCTTCAGTTTTAATTGAAGCATTTTCTGTGCTTCAGTTTTGAATTGAAGCATTTTCTATGCTTCAGTTTTAATTGAAGCATTTTCTGTGCTTCAGTTTTAATTGAAGCATTTTCTGTGCTTCAGTTTTGAATTGAAGCATTTACTGTGCTTCAGTTTTGAATTGAAGCATTTTCTGTGCTTCAGTTTTGAATTGAAGCATTTTCTGTGCTTCAGTTTTGAATTGAAGCATTTTCTGTGCTTCAGTTTTAATTGAAGCATTTCTTGTGCTTCAGTTTTGAATTGAAGCATTTTCGTGCTTCAGTTTAGAATTGAAGCATTTTCTGTGCTTCAGTTTTGAATTGAAGCATTTTCTGGCTTCAGTTTTGAATTGAAGCATTTTCTGTGCTTCAGTTTTAATTGAAGCATTTCTTGTGCTTCAGTTTTGAATTGAAGCATTTTCGTGCTTCAGTTTAGAATTGAAGCATTTTCTGTGCTTCAGTTTTGAATTGAAGCATTTTCTGTGCTTCATTTTGAATTGAAGCATTTTCTGGCTTCAGTTTTGAATTGAAGCATTTTCTGTGCTTCAGTTTTGAATTGAAGCATTCTCTGTGCTTCAGTTTTGAATTGAAGCATTTTCTGTGCTTCAGTTTTAATTGAAGCATTTTCTGTGCTTCAGTTTTGAATTGAAGCATTTTCTATGCTTCAGTTTTAATTGAAGCATTTTCTGTGCTTCAGTTTTAATTGAAGCATTTTCTGTGCTTCAGTTTTGAATTGAAGCATTTACTGTGCTTCAGTTTTGAATTGAAGCATTTTCTGTGCTTCAGTTTTGAATTGAAGCATTTTCTGTGCTTCAGTTTTGAATTGAAGCATTTTCTGTGCTTCAGTTTTAATTGAAGCATTTCTTGTGCTTCAGTTTTGAATTGAAGCATTTTCGTGCTTCAGTTTAGAATTGAAGCATTTTCTGTGCTTCAGTTTTGAATTGAAGCATTTTCTGGCTTCAGTTTTGAATTGAAGCATTTTCTGTGCTTCAGTTTTGAATTGAAGCATTTTCTGTGCTTCAGTTTTGAATTGAAGCATTACTGTGCTTCAGTTTTGAATTGAAGCATTTTCTGTGCTTCAGTTTTGAATCGAAGCATTTTCTGTGCTTCAGTTTTGAATTGAAGCATTTTCTGTGCTTCAGTTTTGAATTGAAGCATTTTCTGTGCTTCAGTTTTGAATTGAAGCATTTTCTGTGATCCCAGATAATGTGGACTCATTACATATTTATTAATGAAAATAACTTCTTTTTATAATAGTCATAATTTTAACACAAAATATCTGTCGCTGTGCAATTTTGGAAATTGTTAACAAAAATATTCTTGAAACTATAAAAAATTTAATTTTCTGTGCTTCAGTTTTGAGTTGAAGCATTTTCTGGCTTCAGTTTTGAATTGAAGCATTTTCTGTGCTTCAGTTTTGAATTGAAGCATTCTCTGTGCTTCAGTTTTGAATTGAAGCATTTTCTGTGCTTCAGTTTTAATTGAAGCATTTCTTGTGCTTCAGTTTTGAATTGAGGCATTTTCTGTGATCCCAGATAATGTGGACTCATTACATATTTATTAATGAAAATAACTTCTTTTTATAATAGTCATAATTTTATCATAAAATATATGTCGCTGTGCAATTTTGGAAATTGTTAACAAAAATATTCTTGAAACTATAAAAAATTTAATTTTCTGTGCTTCAGTTTTGAGTTGAAGCATTTTCTGTGCTTCAGTTTTGAGTTGAAGCATTTTCTGGCTTCAGTTTTGAATTGAAGCATTTTCTGTGCTTCAGTTTTGAATTGAAGCATTCTCTGTACTTCAGTTTTGAATTGAAGCATTTTCTGTGCTTCAGTTTTAATTGAAGCATTTCTTGTGCTTCAGTTTTGAATTGAAGCATTTTCGTGCTTCAGTTTAGAATTGAAGCATTTTCTGTGCTTCAGTTTTGAATTGAAGCATTTTCTGGCTTCAGTTTTGAATTGAAGCATTTTCTGTGCTTCAGTTTTGAATTGAAGCATTCTCTGTGCTTCAGTTTTGAATTGAAGCATTTTCTGTGCTTCAGTTTTAATTGAAGCATTTCTTGTGCTTCAGTTTTGAATTGAAGCATTTTCGTGCTTCAGTTTAGAATTGAAGCATTCTCTGTGCTTCAGTTTTGAATTGAAGCATTTTCTGTGCTTCAGTTTTAATTGAAGCATTTTCTGTGCTTCAGTTTTGAATTGAAGCATTTTCTATGCTTCAGTTTTAATTGAAGCATTTTCTGTGCTTCAGTTTTAATTGAAGCATTTTCTGTGCTTCAGTTTTGAATTGAAGCATTTTCTGTGCTTCAGTTTTGAATTGAAGCATTCTCTGTGCTTCAGTTTTGAATTGAAGCATTTTCTGTGCTTCAGTTTTAATTGAAGCATTTTCTGTGCTTCAGTTTTGAATTGAAGCATTTTCTGTGCTTCAGTTTTGAATTGAAGCATTTTCTGTGCTTCAGTTTTGAATTGAAGCATTTTCTGTGATCCCAGATAATGTGGACTCATTACATATTTATTAATGAAAATAACTTCTTTTTATAATAGTCATAATTTTAACACAAAATATCTGTCGCTGTGCAATTTTGGAAATTGTTAACAAAAATATTCTTGAAACTATAAAAAATTTAATTTTCTGTGCTTCAGTTTTGAGTTGAAGCATTTTCTGGCTTCAGTTTTGAATTGAAGCATTTTCTGTGCTTCAGTTTTGAATTGAAGCATTCTCTGTGCTTCAGTTTTGAATTGAAGCATTTTCTGTGCTTCAGTTTTAATTGAAGCATTTCTTGTGCTTCAGTTTTGAATTGAGGCATTTTCTGTGATCCCAGATAATGTGGACTCATTACATATTTATTAATGAAAATAACTTCTTTTTATAATAGTCATAATTTTATCATAAAATATATGTCGCTGTGCAATTTTGGAAATTGTTAACAAAAATATTCTTGAAACTATAAAAAATTTAATTTTCTGTGCTTCAGTTTTGAGTTGAAGCATTTTCTGTGCTTCAGTTTTGAGTTGAAGCATTTTCTGGCTTCAGTTTTGAATTGAAGCATTTTCTGTGCTTCAGTTTTGAATTGAAGCATTCTCTGTACTTCAGTTTTGAATTGAAGCATTTTCTGTGCTTCAGTTTTAATTGAAGCATTTCTTGTGCTTCAGTTTTGAATTGAAGCATTTTCGTGCTTCAGTTTAGAATTGAAGCATTTTCTGTGCTTCAGTTTTGAATTGAAGCATTTTCTGGCTTCAGTTTTGAATTGAAGCATTTTCTGTGCTTCAGTTTTGAATTGAAGCATTCTCTGTGCTTCAGTTTTGAATTGAAGCATTTTCTGTGCTTCAGTTTTAATTGAAGCATTTCTTGTGCTTCAGTTTTGAATTGAAGCATTTTCGTGCTTCAGTTTTGAATTGAAGCATTTTCTGTGCTTCAGTTTTGAATTGAAGCATTCTCTGTGCTTCAGTTTTGAATTGAAGCATTTTCTGTGCTTCAGTTTTAATTGAAGCATTTTCTGTGCTTCAGTTTTGAATTGAAGCATTTTCTATGCTTCAGTTTTAATTGAAGCATTTTCTGTGCTTCAGTTTTAATTGAAGCATTTTCTGTGCTTCAGTTTTGAATTGAAGCATTTACTGTGCTTCAGTTTTGAATTGAAGCATTTTCTGTGCTTCAGTTTTGAATTGAAGCATTTACTGTGCTTCAGTTTTGAATTGAAGCATTTTCTGTGCTTCAGTTTTGAATTGAATCATTTTCTGTGCTTCAGTTTTGAATTGAAGCATTTTCTGTGCTTCAGTTTTGAGTTGAAGCATTTTCTGTGCTTCAGTTTTGAGTTGAAGCATTTTCTGGCTTCAGTTTTGAATTGAAGCATTTTCTGTCCTTCAGTTTTGAATTGAAGCATTTTCTGTGCTTCAGTTTTGAATTGAAGCATTTACTGTGCTTCAGTTTTGAATTGAAGCATTTTCTGTGCTTCAGTTTTGAATTGAAGCATTCTCTGTGCTTCAGTTTTGAATTGAAGCATTTTCTGTGCTTCAGTTTTAATTGAAGCATTTTCTGTGCTTCAGTTTTGAATTGAAGCATTTACTGTGCTTCAGTTTTGAATTGAAGCATTTTCTGTGCTTCAGTTTTGAATTGAAGCATTTTCTGTGCTTCAGTTTTGAATTGAAGCATTTACTGTGCTTCAGTTTTGAATTGAAGCATTTTCTTTGCTTCAGTTTTGAATTGAAGCATTTTCTGTGCTTCAGTTTTGAATTGAAGCATTTTCTGTGCTTCAGTTTTGAATTGAAGCATTTTCTGTGCTTCAGTTTTGAATTGAAGCATTTCTTGTGCTTCAGTTTTGAATTGAAGCATTTTCGTGCTTCAGTTTAGAATTGAAGCATTTTCTGTGCTTCAGTTTTGAATTGAAGCATTTTCTGGCTTCAGTTTTGAATTGAAGCATTTTCTGTGCTTCAGTTTTGAATTGAAGCATTCTCTGTGCTTCAGTTTTGAATTGAAGCATTTTCTGTGCTTCAGTTTTAATTGAAGCATTTCTTGTGCTTCAGTTTTGAATTGAAGCATTTTCGTGCTTCAGTTTAGAATTGAAGCATTTTCTGTGCTTCAGTTTAGAATTGAAGCATTTTCTGTGCTTCAGTTTTGAATTGAAGAATTTTCTGTGATCCAAGATAATGTGGAATCATTACATATTTATTAATGAAAATAACTTCTTTTTATAATAGTCATAATTTTAACACAAAATATCTGTCGCTGTGCAATTTTGGAAATTGTTAACAAAAATATTCTTGAAACTATAAAAAATTTATTTTATTTTCTGTGCTTCAGTTTTGAGTTGAAGCATTTTCTGTGCTTCAGTTTTGAGTTGAAGCATTTTCTGTGCTTCAGTTTTGAGTTGAAGCATTTTCTGGCTTCAGTTTTGAATTGAAGCATTTTCTGTGCTTCAGTTTTGAATTGAAGCATTCTCTGTGCTTCAGTTTTGAATTGAAGCATTTTCTGTGCTTCAGTTTTAATTGAAGCATTTTCTGTGCTTCAGTTTTGAATTGAAGCATTTTCTATGCTTCAGTTTTAATTGAAGCATTTTCTGTGCTTCAGTTTTAATTGAAGCATTTTCTGTGCTTCAGTTTTGAATTGAAGCATTTACTGTGCTTCAGTTTTGAATTGAAGCATTTTCTGTGCTTCAGTTTTGAATTGAAGCATTTACTGTGCTTCAGTTTTGAATTGAAGCATTTTCTGTGCTTCAGTTTTGAATTGAATCATTTTCTGTGCTTCAGTTTTGAATTGAAGCATTTACTGTGCTTCAGTTTTAATTGAAGCATTTTCTGTGCTTCAGTTTTGAATTGAAGCATTTTCTATGCTTCAGTTTTAATTGAAGCATTTACTGTGCTTCAGTTTTGAATTGAAGCATTTTCTGTGCTTCAGTTTTAATTGAAGCATTTTCTGTGCTTCAGTTTTGAATTGAAGCATTTACTGTGCTTCAGTTTTGAATTGAAGCATTTTCTGTGCTTCAGTTTTGAATTGAAGCATTTTCTGTGCTTCAGTTTTGAATTGAAGCATTTACTGTGCTTCAGTTTTAATTGAAGCATTTTCTGTGCTTCAGTTTTGAATTGAAGCATTACTACTATCTGTCCCCTATTAAATTATCGATTGATTAATCGCTCATTTAATAGGGGAGGGGTCCCCCCGCAACCAAGCCCGCCGCCTGCAATCCAACCCAAAAGTCGAAGAATAGTTTCCGCGGGGGCGGACAAAAGATCACCATTGCAAAACGTCAATTGTCAAAATGTCGAATTTAAAAATGACAAATTTCAAATGGAAAAAAGTGAAAACGCCAAAAACAAAAAATGGACAATAAAAGAAAATAAAAGGCTAAATCGATATCTTCCTATGTTTGTTACTTGTTAGCGTCCGTTTTTTCTCTTTTTTTTTGCCAATCCATTTTTAAGCTTATGTTTTTGACCAAAATAAAAAAATAATGACTCATAAAATATTTTTACTTTTATTCTTCAATGTTTAAATTTTAGATAATTATTTTAAATTTTAATAATGAGCGGGGGCTATAATGTAGAGAAAAAGGATATTGAAGATATTGTAAAGAAATCTGCCTATTTTACCCGCGGGGGCTTAAATTCGCCTTATGTGGATCAGGAAGTGAAGATTGGTGTGGATGGTAATGGGGAAGGAGTGTTCAGGTTTAATTTTTATAATAATCGGGCAAACTTTAATGTTAAAAATTGTAGGACTGAAAGGAAATATGTGCATCCGCAAATTATTTTTGCGGAGATTGTGGCTTTTTTGTTTAATTTTGTGAGCTGCTTTGGGCATATGGATTTTGTGGCATTGTTTGACGCGGGGGCATGCTTGGACGTGGATGTTGAGGGACGCCGATCTCTTAGATCGTGGGATGAATGTTTGTTTGATTAATTTTAATAAATTTAATAATTTTAATAAATTTTAATAAATTTAATAAATAAAAAATTTTAGTGAAGAGAGTGGCAAGAAAATGTCTGCTGAAATGGCATACTGATAAAGCGGGGGCTGGGGGATTAGAGGCTTGTCAACTGGCACACAAGGCTTTTGGCTATCTTATTCAAGAAGGGCAAGCGGGGGCACAGGCTTATATAGAAGGTTTTATTATTATTATTGTTTTGTTTATTTTGGGGGGGGGGGGTATATATTTTCGAAAATATTGGGGTAAACCAAAATTTTTTAAAAAATCTTTCTTGAGTTGAAAATATTGGGGTATTAAAAAAGTTATTTTAGGAATATTAAAAAAGTTATTTTAGCAATGAACCAAGTTAATACTGATGGATATCGCCTCTGGGACTTGAGCGCGGACCCGGCAGCACATGAACAACATTTGAGTCTTGCTGAAGCGATCAGGCTTTATGGAAAGAGGGAACCGGTTGTAAAGGATCCAAGTGGGGGCCAATGTTTACATTGTGGGAGCGTGGGGCATCAGGTCTATTTTTTGTATTTTTAACGAAACAAAAT
>CAVMJV010000328.1:0-30000 GCA_963681835.1 Meloidogyne enterolobii
GACTATCTTCAAAATTTCCATATTCAATTCTTATTGTCAACCCTTTTTTCAAATTTTTCACAATTTTTAATTCTTCCTCATTATTTTCGTTAATCTCATGAGAGAAGCATTTTGGCTTCTCAACTTGGTCAATGTTAGCAAAAAATTTAAAAGCCATTCGGTCATCTGTTGACCAAACATTTGTTGGAAATATTTGAATTATATATTTGTAAGGCCGTTGAAATTTTAAACAAATTTCAATGTGAGAATTTTGTTTCTTTTGAAGACTTGGATTTGAAATTGAATTTATTTTTTTATTTTTATTTGTTATTAAAGGTTCATCCAAATTTGTATAAATAAATAGACTAATTAATTTGAAGTAACCGGAATAATATTTATGTATTTAAAATAAAAAGTGAATTTACTCCATTCACGTTTACTTTTTTAAAAACATTTCTTTCAAGTTTTCTTTTCTCATTAGCCAACTCTCTCATGCCAAAGTGGCCTTCAAGATTTCCATAGACCAGTAGAAGAAAATATTCCAAATTCTTAAATTAACAATAATTTAATAATAAAGTACAAAAATTAATTGAAATTTAGTACACTTTGTGGTATACAATCACGGTGATACTGAATGAAAACAGTATCTACATAGCTTTAGTACTTTTGCCATTGTACTAGAGATACCATTTCCATTAGCTCACAAACTTGTTTATTAGTTATTTTCCATTGATAAGTTAGTGGTAATGCTTAGTGATGGTCGGGATTCCCGGTCTCGGTTCCCGAGTCGGGAAATTTCCCGGGTTTTTTGAGCTCTCGGTCTCGGTCTCGGTGTTTTAGTCTCGGAAACGAGACTAAATTTACACCCCTAATGACGGAAATTTTTTGAACTTTTTGAAGGAAAGGGGAAAGGAATATATTTATAATTTCTCCCATTTGCTTTTGATGGTTGAGTGGTTAAGTTGACTGACTTCACTCACTTAAATACTTCGTAAGTGCTGGGTTCGAATCCTAAGGTGGAAATGAGGTTGTGAAAATTTTCCTTTTCGGAAATAAACGTTTTTAAACTTTGAATTTGATTTTAAAATTTTTAATTTATTTTTTCTTAATTTTTTAAACTTGAAAAAAACATTAAAAATTTTAATTTAATCATGAATTTTTCAAAATTTTCGCCTGTGGCACAAAAAATGGAAGAAATCTGACTTAAGGACCTCCAAAATTCTCAAAATTTTCGCCTGCGGCGCAGGAAATGGATGAAATAAGAGGATTTATGGCTTCAAAGCCTTGCAACGTTTGTTGTGTGGTTTGTTGTGTCACATGTCCCGTGGGACATGTGACACTGAGAGAGGGTATCCCTCCTAATCTCTTGGTCTCGACTCTCGGTCTCGACCCGGGACTCGGTCTCGGGGTCGATTCCCGGTCTCGGTCTCGACTCTCGGGGTTTTTTAACTCCCGACCATCACTAGTAATGCTCTGATTAGATAATGGAAAGCTAATAGCTCTTTAAATGGCCTCTTGTGTTACAATGATACTCTCCCGGAATTTTAAGAAGTCCCCCTTGTGCATCATCCTTTTTATTAATTTAATTTAAAAATCACTTTGTGTCGAATGTATTCTTCAGAATCTTCAACATCTTTAGTTGTTATTGATATTAGATCATTGAAAATTGGCAAAATATTCATTAATTTCTTAAAATGAACAAATTTGTAAATAATTTTCAATTTTCAATTTAAAAACTTTGAAAATTATTCTTTTGATTTGTAAAAAGTAAGAAAATCTGAACACCATATCTCCAAAAATGTGAATTCTCTAAAAATACTTTTACATGGTATCCACTCCGACTAATATCCTCTATATGACTTAAGTATAACTATGATTTTATATCATTATTTTCTCGGGTTGAATCCCAAATGATTAGGAGCGGGTTTTGAAAGGGCTGAGAGTGCTTTACAGGGATATCAGTGATTTTGAGTGATATTGAAGGATTAGAGATTTGAAGGATTGAGGAAAACACATAGAATATAAACAAGTATCAGTAGATCTCCTAATCCTTCAATATCACTCACTAATCCCTCGATAGTATTCGAAAGAGTCAAATTAATTGCGATAGATAATAATTTTTTAGATATTGTTGTGGATTGTTCCAAAAATTTAAGTACGGTTCTGCCCGTTAAGGAAATACAGGTGCCTGTCAAGGACATGGAAGAAAAGCCGGAAGAAATTGAACTTGAGAGAAGAAACACGAGAAAGAAGAAAAGATGGTATTGAGATCTTATCGGCCAATCTTTTACATTGATAATTTTAGTATATAATGTTTTATGCTTTTCCTAGCTTTTAACTTTTACACTATATACATATTTTTTAAATAAAATAAAATTTTTCTTTCTTTTAAAATAAATAAAATTATTTTATAATAATTAATAATAGAGTAAGGTTAAATTTTAAATCGTTTTAAATTAAAGTTTAAATCGCCCAGTCCACGGCCCTTTTAAATCTTTAAATTATAAAGACTAATTTGGTGATATTTAGGCGATTGTTCATCTTTCAATAAATATTTTTCTTGTTGAATTAATCAAATGAGGGAATAATTAGAATAAATCAACCTACAGAATTTTCTTTATCTTTAATAATTATTCCTTCTTTAAATTCATTCATAAAATCTTCTTTAAGTATTATTTTTCCTTGTGGATCATACATATAATAAGAATATCCACGTCTATAATATTCATTTTTTGGTTGCATATAAACTTTATTTAATAAAATATTCTTTGCTATTTCAAGTTCAACTTCCAACATTTTTATTTGAACAATCTCGCCTCTTGAATTTTCCTTATCTTCCCTTTTTAAATTAATCTTTAAAAGTCTAACATAAGGAAACTTCTGATATACATGTTTGCTTTTTCTAGCACTGTAAGAACTATGTTCAATAACGAATCGTTGACTGACTACCTTTTTTGGGAAATAAAAAATGAAGATCAAGAAAATTAGCAAAAGAAGTAAGGGGAAAAATGAAATTTTAGAATACATTTAAATATCTGAATTTTGATTATATGTATGTATGAAGATTAAAAATATATTAATTATGGTCTGATAGTTTATTTTTTGCCTAAGTGTAAATTGGAATGTTATTTATTGCTTAACGGAAATCCAAGTTCTGTATCATGATTGAACAAGTTTAAAAAGTTACAGCTCAAAAATAAAACCCGCGCTTCTCGTCGGGTTTTGCGGAACGCGCCTCCCGTGGGTCAACATTAGCCCCCTAGGTTTTTCAATTTTTCGGGAACTAGTATATCTCAGTCCAAAGGTATCAGATCAACTTCAACAACCTCTAGTACGACTCAACTTCCCAAGCTCTTTTGAATGATATGTAAAGAAAGTCTTTATAATAAAAATGGACAACAATTATAAGGGAGTCTTTCTAAGTCCAAATCTTTTAATTAAAAGGGTGGAAAGGGAGGGGGTCTAAAATATTAAATAAAAATAAATGAAAAAATAAAATGAGTCGAGAGTTGATGGGAATCGGAAGTAAAGTGCGACATTTTGTTTGTCTGTCAATATGCACTTGTTTATTTGATTAGCAAATATTTCATAATTGATTGTCGAAATTATGGCAATTAATTATGAAATTGCTGTACTTTCTTAACCTAATTAAAAGTACATATTCATTGACAAATAAAAAGTTGCCCTTTTATTATTATATAAAGATTTCCGTTACCGAATTTTCAGAAAACAAAATATTATAGTCAGAAAAATAAGAAAAATATGGAACACACAGAAAATGTTTAGAAGCTCATGAATCAACAATTAATGTCCAAACACCCCATGACCAAGACCGAAAAAACCAAGAAAAGTCTTGGTTCCAAGACCAAGAGTCTCGGACATCTCTACGTTTTATAATTTAAATTATTAATAAATATTGAATTTTTTAAATTAATTTAAATATTTGTTATAAATTACGAAATACGGCATTTTTAGAGCTGAATTACGATTAAGAGAAAAATTTTCGATTACGACTTAAACTTGATTTTTAGGACAAGAGGCATTTGGAATTTTGTTAAAATTTTTAAGTACTAAATATTATTTTAGTATTTATTCTTATAAAACGAAGTCAAGCCCGATTTAATTAAATTATTGTCAATCGTTGTAATAATATTTTCAGGAACGGTCCTTTCCGAATTCTGTCAAAAAATTCCAAGGATCATCAATCCTTTTATTTTATTTTTCTCTTTTATGAATCCAAAAATAATTTTTGTGGATTACTTTACTTAAATATCCATTAAAAGATTTACTTTAAATAGAAAGTATTAAACTTTGTAGTATGTAGATTAAGTTTATTTTTAGATCATTTTCTAATCTAAAAATATGACAGAATAAACAAAAAAAATTTAAAACTATTTAATGACGCTAATCTTTCTTTTTTGATTCTTTTAGGATTTTATTAAATATTATTAGTTTTCTCTAGAGATCGGAATTTTGTTCCGTACCGTATTCCGTACCGTAATACCGTATAATACCGATACCGATAAATACCGATAAAAATTTATCGGTATTCCGTACCGTATTTAAAAAAATTAATTAGTTAAAAATAATTATTTTTATTTATAAATTGTGGCGATAAACACACGCAGGCGAAAATTTTGAGGAGATGTAGGTCCAAGAAGCAAGATTTCTTCCTTTTTAGCGCCACAGGCGAAAATTTTTGCCTTTTTTCGCTTAAAATAAAATAAAACTATAAAAATTTTTATCGATCGGTATTATCGGTATTTTGTTTCTTGTCCGTTCCGTAGAACGGTACGGAATACCGAAAAATACCGATACCGAAAAATACCGATCAATTTCAAAATTTTGCCGTACCGTATTCCGTGCCGTACTACCGATACGGAATACCGATAAATACCGAAAAATACGGCCGTAGTACGGTACGGTCCGATCTCTAGTTTTCTCTACTATTTTAGGTTGCATAATGCTAAAATATGTTTCAATAGGTGACAATAGCTCTCCTGAAACAAAAGATTTTTAAGAAACAACGGATTTGAGCTCAATTCATCAGACATTTCTCAAATTGTAATATATTTTTTCCAACATAAGTATATCTAGCGGCTTGCTAACCAAAATTCTCAAAATTTTCGCTTTCGGCGCTGAGACTGGGATATTGTGCCCTATTATTCACTTTCCCAATTAACAAAAACCTCGAAATGTGTAACTGAACAAAAATCCCCATAAAGGCCCATCCCAAAATGTTCCGCCCTTAGAATGTCCAGCTGGACAAACCCCACAAAAATGGCACATTGAGCACATCCCACAAAATTATCCATCCTCAGTTTGTCAATCTCAAAATGTCCAAGAGTGTACAAATACTCACATCGTCGAACTTTTAAGCAAATGTGCAATTTTAAAAACGTGATTAATTTTTTTATGTTAAATTTCAACTTTTTTGGGGTGTTTTCTAGTGAATAACCGATAATTTATTTCAATATTTAGCTCATTATTGCCATTTTTTTTTAATATTTTGCCATTTTATTTAAAGATATTATGGCCATATTTTCCAATTTTATTTCAACATAAATTCGAGCCCTACTGATATAATAATATTTTCTTAATTAATTTTTTATATTAATTAATAAAATAATTAATTATTCATATTATATTGAATTTTAAAATGCAATAAATATTAAATTTTAAAAATAATCTCAATTAATTATCAAAAGTCAAAAATCATTTACTAAAATAGCTTTCATCATCTTCTTTTTTCGCTTAAAACATATTTAATATAAATTATTTAAAAGAAATAAATATTTCTTAATTGACTAAAACATCATTTTAAAATAATTTCCATTAAGTTTTACATTTTTCCTCTTAAATATTGGTCTCGAAAAATGCAACTTTGGGAAAAAAGATTTTTAAATAAAATATTTTTTATTTGGAAGAGGGAAGTAAAAAGTAAGTTTTACTAAATCCCTTCCTTTTAGAGAAGAATTTTCTTTAAATTTAAAAAGTTTTAATTTTTTATTAAGTTTAATACTTTAAAGAACCTATTTAAATATCTAGGATATATGTTTAATAGATCTCATTTTTTGAAAATTTTCGAAAATATACATAAAATTGTTCCGCATTTTTTGCAATTTTTCGTTAATATTATTTCACTTTAATTTTTAAAACATCTAGTTTATAATTTCAACAATTTAAGCCAATATTTTATTAATTTTTTATATATACACTTTTTAGAGTCTATTAGAAATAGATATACTCCAAGGGACCACCGCTTAAGATACCGGGGAATTTTGTTCCAACTTCGGATTTATTTGTTTCAACAGCGGGGGAAGTTGTTCGAAAAAGTTTGTCTGTTTGTCAACAACTTTAAACATTCATGAATAAAATTCCCCGTTGATAAATTGTCGGCGGTATCTTGTTCAATGCTTTGGGAATTGACCTGCTCCTGTCCAAAATTTACGTCCCAAAATTTTCGGCTACACAAACATACAACCAATAAAACAAAAATATTATGAAATTTTTTTGGTGACAGTTTAGGAAACTTTTGAGACAAAAATTTCAATGACGAAAATTCTCGACTGATATTTGCCCCTTTATTTTCCTTATAGTAAATTGAATACAATCGGATACAATAATTATTAATAAAATATGTATATTTTAAGTACCATTGGCCAATTAAGTATGAATTTTATAATCACGTGAGATGTTTTACACTTAAGTGAGTCTGGCTGAACTCTAATTGTACTAAAAATTTTTTAAAAAATTCTCAATTTTTTCTCATCACTTTATCCAAAAATTTTCTCATCCATTTCTCCTTTTTTAAGTGCACATAAATTCTCGTATAATTTTAAATTAAAATTTATTTAAATTAATTTTCACATCATTCCTTTTACGAATTTTTAATTTTAAAAAGAAGCTCCGCCTTTTTTACTAAAATGTTTTTTCCTCATCTTTTCTCAGACATTCTTTGCGCATTTAAAAATTCTTTTAAGACAAAAACTTTATATTTATTCTCAAATTTTTTTAAAGGAAATTTTTTTTCATTAAGTAATTTTTAATTTAAAAAAATTGAGGAAGCCTTTGAACTAACTAATTTAATATGAAAATATTTAAAAAAAGAGAAGCCTTTTAGTATTTAAAAAATATTAAAGTGCTTAATATTTTTTAAATTTTTGTTTTTAATTGACTCAGAAATGGTATTTTTAAATAGATGATGAAAATTTAGTTAAGACAAAAATACAGGATACAGCCCAAAACGGCGCGCGGCCATAAAAACGCAAAGCCATAACTAGCTGGAAAATTCTTGGTCCTTATCAATTTTTGTACCAATCTCTTTAGCTCGATGAGAGTAATTGTTTAATAATAAATTTGGTAAAATTTGAAAATCTTGAAGCAAGTTATGACTTTGGGCCATTATGGCCGCGCGTCGTTTAACTTAATAACTTTCGAGTGTGTTAGTTACTATAGTACATACATATAAAGTTAGGCATTAAAAGGTTTAAATTCGCCAAATATTTTTTGTATTTACCAAGTATAAGTTCCAGAATCTATGTTAACTTATAGTTTTTTTAATATTTTTTATTAAATCAGTTATATCGTTTTTCTTCTTATAACCCGAACCACACGAAATAAAAATTGTACTGTCAACAGAAAGTTTACCCCATGTGTGTTTCCCTAGAAATGAGGGAGAAATATTCTAAAACATACCTTTAATTACATTCTCAGGAAAATTTCCCTATTGTTTTATTAGTATCATAAAATGTTTGCGTGATTAGTCTATTGGTTACCCTAAATTTAAAGTTAGAGCTCTTGATATAACCCTTTGGCTGGAAAAATCAAGATAAAACTTAAGTTTAATATTGGTTAAAAACAGTTACAAAATAAGTCTTTAAAAATGCATAAAATTAGGGTTTATGAGATAAAATTTGCCTGAGAGACAACCATGTAGGCAATTTCACTTAAACAATTAATAAAGCTTTATGACTCTGTTTTCTTTTTTTTGTGATTAACCCTAAACCTTTAGCTTTTTCATTGACATGAGTATTTAAAGTACATGTGTATTATTTAATTATATAATAGCAACAAAACATAACCTTAATAAACATAATCTTAATAATTTTTACTATAATTTAAAAACATTTATTATGGTTTCATTTAATAGTATATCACTTGCGTTAAATTAAATCAACAACAACGAAGCCAACTAGCTAATAGATAATCCCTTTTTTTATTAAAAATATTTTTCGGTTTTTATTATTTTATTAAACATTCCGTCATTGAATTTTAGCACACTTTTTTCTTTCTTATAAACTACCTAAATTAATTTTAGATGCCCTCAATTTATGGCATAAATTTAATAAATACTATCGGAAATAGGGGTACATGTACACAATTTAGGTTTGTCAGAACCGATTTTTTCTTATTTCCTCTACTCCCGATTTTTACAGACCCTAAGTTTTTAGTTAAATCTTTGGTTTTTGGCTAGATTTGCATCCAAGAAACGGAAATTCTTCCTTTACGCACAAGCTAAAGCATAATTTCTCCCATAATACATGCCTCAATTCATCTCCTTTTTCATGTTTTTGATAACTAAAATTATTAAATAATTCAACTAGCAAGTAACTCTTTATCCGCTTTATTCAAATATTTTTACAGAATTTACTTCATTCGTTTTATTTTTATAAATCTTTTTATCATCTCATATTTAACTCATTTATACTTTATTTATTTCAGAAATATATTCAATTATGTTATTATTACTTTACGTCTCGTTCCTTACACTAACACAGACAGAAGCTATCCGTGGCGCTTTATTCCGTACCGGTCGGTCAGCTGATGAAGAAATATCTCCTCAGCTAGTTGGAATAGCTAATAATGCTTTTAGCCCTAATACTTTGCCTGGAAATTGTCCTGAGGATGAGGAAGAAGAACAATTTTTAAGTATGGCATCACATCCTGCACTAATGGTGGATTTGAGACAATTACTAAAATTCTCACGGGAGAGAGCTTTGGCTGGAGAGGTTGGGAGAGAATTGGTGAGAAAATTTTTTGGTTAAAATATTACTGTAATAAATTTATAATATTTTTATTGTATTATATGAGTTGCTTAAGTGCATCTTTCAAATATTTAGTTAGAGAATATTTAATAAAATTATATTATACTCTTTAATCAGAAAAAAATTATACTCTTTCAACCAGAAATATCGTAAATGCTCTAATAAAACCTCATGTGTTTCTATTTTTCGATCCTCTCGTAATGTGTGCTTAATATTAGGGAGTGATCTTCAAATAGAAAGTCTGGTTCTATTAGAGCATTTACGGTATTCGTAATTTCTTTCTGCCTTGTCATGCTAAGGTTCTCCCGTTTTATGTCCAGTTTTCTGAACTAGAGATTATAAAATTATTTTATCGAATATTCAGTTCGTCCGATTGGATTTTACACAAAAAATAGTTTCATTCCATTTCCTATTCGTTCCGAAACATAAATCTCCTTTTTGGAATAAAATACGAAATTAGAAATGTTTGCTTACCTTCTAAATATACTACTAAATCACATAAATTACATTAAATTTTTAACATTAATTTAAACAAATCATTTAAGGTCCAACCTAACACCAATTCAAAATTTACCAATGAAGTAAAGGATACTCAACAATTCAAATCAAAACGTATGTCGAATGCCAGAAGAGCTAATTACCCATGGAAATCACCAAGACTTGCTGCATATATTGCTCTACTTAGAAATTCATATAAAAATAATTACCCCGGTTCTCTTTAAGAAAACAAAAGAACTTTTGTGATTAAAAAATTTTCATATTTTTATTCATAATATTCAATATTTTTGCTTTTTAAAAAGCATTTTTATCAAAAAATTTTTGTGTTGTCTGTGTATATTTAAAATTATTAAAATTTAGAAAAAAATATTTAATTTTTATGGAAATAATTATTATCATAACCCAGGCTTCGTATGTGCGGATTTTGGGGCGTAGTGACAGACGACCCACAGACAAGACCCACAAAGAAAAATTTTTACTAAAAGTTTAAAATAACAACATTGGACAAAGTTACGATTAAAAAAACAAACACCGTACCTATGGGTGTCGGCGAGCGCTTGTGCAAAACAAGCGTTGCAAAAGGCGTTTTGCGGCACGCGTCTCGCAGGAAGTCAAATGTCGCTGGGTTCTGCACTAGTAACATGTACCTATTCCTATTATCGCTGCTGCGGGCATGCCTGTCATTCTCCGCAGCAGTAAAAACCCCTTAAAAGAAGATAGGTCGGGCCAATATGTATGAAAGCACAATAGAATAAAAATAAGGAAAATGGTTTTGGGTCGTTTGATGGGTCTTCTGCGCCGACACGTGATTGTGGAACTTTTCGGTTCTGCCACACCCTTCCATATATTCGCAGGATAATTTAACGCAGGATAATTTCAAAAACTGATTTCGAACAAATTTTTAATTACTTTATTTCATTTAATGATTAACTACTACTTTTAATTGTGTAATTCTTGATTATTTTAAGTCAATTTTCATCATTCGTTTGCCTTGCATTCACTCCTAAAAATTAAAAAATTTTTATTTTATTTGTTTTTGCAATTTTTGCCATTTTCTATTCTACTTTAGTAGTCACTTACCGTACTTACTCGATTAATTCCCCACCCTCTATTAATTCACCATGCCATGGATGAGTTTAAAAAATAATCCCCCACCTCCGAATACAATACAAATACACGTTCAAATTTCAAAACTCGAATAATTCCCCTCCCTTGAATAATTCCCCATGCCACGAAATGGTTGAAAAAATAATTCCCAGCGAAATTAATCAAATAAATACGGTAGTTTTTTTCTATCACTTAGTTTGAAATTTACCTCTTCCTCCTCCTCCTCCTCTTCTTCTTCAACTTCTTCCTCCTCAACTTCTTCCTCTTCCACCTCCTTTTCTGCCGGCTCTTCATTCTTTTCCTCTTCCTTTGGTTTTGTCTCAACTTTAGCAGAATCTCCACTATCACTTAGTTTGGATGACTTTAAATTTTATATTTATTTATTAATATCTAACATAATCCAACCTCTCTTTCTTCAAATTTCCTCTTATATTTTTCAAAAGGATGACTAAATAATTAAAACTAAATTTTTAAGAAGCAATTTACGTATCCGATCCAGCTGATGCAGAACCGGGTGGACGATTTTCTTCCCACTCGCGCATAGCAGCTTCATACTCCTCTACCCTAGAAATGGATTATTTTAATGAAAATTATTTTAAAATTGGTTATTAATCTATCACAAGCAGTGATGCGGGAATTCCAAAATTTTGCAGGTTCCAGTTCTTTAACCGGTTCCTGAAATTTATCGGTTCCAGGCTCCAGTTCCTGAGCTGGAACTTTCGCATCACTGATTACATGATCAAGGTCGCTTATGATTCCATAAATTGGTTCGAATTCTTATTTTTGAAAAATAATTGGGTTTTTTCACAAGGGAGAGTGGAGGAAGTGGATAAGTTACGCTTATTCGGAGATTTCCAGAAGTATTATTTTCAAAAATTAGGGTTGTTTTTCAAGGCCAAGAAGTGCAAGTGGACTAGGTCCGCTTATTCGGAAGTTCCCAAAAGCTCATTCTAAGTAAAACAAACCATTCTTTTTTCCACCCCATTCTAGTCATTGTATTACGAGGCGTTCCAAAGCCTGTCATTCCCTTTTGTGAAGCTAATTTATTTGTGCCAGACTTAAATTAATAATTCAAAATAATTCTTTTTATTTTTTAATACTTGAAGAGGCACAATCCCTTCAGATTTTAATCGCGAGTCTTCCGGTATTTCTTTTCCACCAGTTGTGTGGGGAAGAACATCACGTACCTTTTTAATTATTTAATATAAGCAAATTTTTTACGTTTATTATAGTCATACTTTATAATTAAATATACATAAACTCTTTTGTCTTAAAACTATAATAAGATTTATGTTAAATGGGATTCCCGATTCCAGAAATCGGGAACTTTATTTTTGTCGAAAATTCCCGAAATCGGGAATTTTGTTTTCTTGTCGGCTCGTTCCCTAGTGAGGTTACACTCAGAGGTGAATTGGGATTCCGATATCCGACAGTTCCGATTTGAGACACCTTAGTCATTTTCGATTTACTTCTGGTTATACTGTATTTGATTAACCTAAATTTATGGTACATGCTTAAAATTTGTTTGTTATTGATAGTATGTAGAAGAATGCCCAATCAGCACTCCTACATATTTGAGATACACGCCGATATAATGCACAAATTTTAATTCTTAATGGTTGATTTAAAACGAGTTCCGACTAATTTTTATTTACTTTTAAAAATCCTCCAGTTCCCTTTTGTGAAGCAAATTTATTTTGGCCAGAATACCAAGGAGTAAATTCTGAACTAGCACGAATATTTTCTTCTCTTTAAAATAAAATATTTCCATATAATTTAATTAAAATTTATTATAAAAAAATTTTTTACGTAAATCCAAGCCCATCAATATCTTGTGTTGCTTGTCTGAATGCACCAAGCTAGAAACAAACATGTAAATTAAATTATTGGGAACTAAGCAAATTTTTTAATGATTCACCCCCGGTGCACCCAACATTCCTTGTTGAGAAGCAAATATATTAGTGCCATATTGATAACAAAGCTTAAAAATAAAGATTAAATTTTATTGCTGATTAATTAAAGTTTAATAACAAATTTTTTCTAATATTACATCACAACCTGTCTAATATTTTGTAAAATTTTCTTAGTTCTTGTTATATGTTATGGAAAGATATGTTTAGTTGAGTTATTATTTATTTTTTAAGAAAATTTATCGGGAATCTTATCAAAAACTAAAGTAAATACACAACCATATACCCTTATATGTATCTAGCGCAAGTAAATGACTGTTTTACATGCCATAAAGAATGCTTTTGCATTTTTACATAAATATTGTAATTATAATTCACCTAGGACATGATAAACGCTTATTTGTTAGGCGGGAAACGATCTAAAAAGATAGATTATTTATCGCCCCGGTAGCTCGGTTGTAGAGTTCCTATAAGTGGTGAGCGAAAGCGTCTTGCATTAACTACGAGGAGAGCGCAGGTTCGAATCATGTCCGGTGGCTAAACTTTTGCTAAATCTTTCTATATAAGCACTTATGAATCCGGCTCTTGATGCATATTTCTGCATATTTTTCGTATATAATTTTGTAAAATATTTTTAAAAATATTACCAATCCATGTGTTCGTCTATCATTGGGTAAACGTCCACGAATATTTGGCACTTGATTTCGAGGTGCTCCCATATTTACCTTTTTTTAACAATTATTTTTTAAATTTAAATTTAATCACTTCTCCAGCCTGTGTAGCAAATCCATAATCCCCACTTTGTTTAGGCAAAATTCCTTCGCCTTCCTTCTCCAAAATTGTTTCCCATTCCTTTTAAATATTTATTTTTTTTAGGTTCTGAATTTTATTTTCTAATAAAATTTCGAACCTAAAAATATTTCCCTTAAGATTCATCAAGTAACGAATCAATCACATTGTCGTCAATAATTCTATGGACACATGATAAACTTTTGATTTTTCAATTTTTATAAAATTTAATTTAAGGGCTTTCAAAAGAGGGGGGTTCTCCTTTCAAAAGACCCTATCATTATTTTATATTTTTTTTGAAATTCCATTCCAATTTTTATTCCTAATTTCAGATTTTTTAGTTTTTATTTTCCTATTTTGAAGATTCCAATAATTTAGACCTTAATAGTTACAAGTTTGAAAATATTTCTTTGAATTTATTACAATTATAAAATACCTTTTTGTATTCCACATTGGGACACTAAACAGAAAAATAATTGTTAATATAACCATATTTTTTTATAATTTACCTGATTTCTGTTTGCACCTATCGGTGTTTGTCCTGCCTGTGATGCGTATAAATTTGTACCTTTATAAAAAATTAAAAATTAATTTTCTCAAATATTTTTTATTATTTATCAAATAATAGATAACAAACCATTTAAACATTATTCTTATATTTTTAAGAGGAATAACCCTTACTCCGGATCCCAACCAAAAGATATCCCAACCAAAAATTCCGGATTTCCTGACTTTTTTCGGGTGAAGATATCGAGATCCGCCGACCTTAATCAATGTTTTACACAATGTTTTTCCCCTAAAGTAATTTATTAAGTATTGTCCCTATCTCAAATTCTAATACCGTAAATACTAGTGCTCGTTTTAAAATTTTGAAGTGTTTTACTAGTATTCGTTTTTGTGTATGAAAACAAGAAAAAATAAGGCCTTTCCGAAGTACGAGTACATGAAATTTTTATAATTCCAAATACTGTTCTTTAAACACTTGAAAAATTTTTGAAACAAAAACTCCAACACCCGGCACCGGTAGATTCATTATTATAACAATTCAAGCAAAAATAATTTTATTAAATTATTA
This sequence comes from Meloidogyne enterolobii, assembly GCA_963681835.1. Taxonomy (NCBI): domain Eukaryota; kingdom Metazoa; phylum Nematoda; class Chromadorea; order Rhabditida; family Meloidogynidae; genus Meloidogyne; species Meloidogyne enterolobii. Next base: position 14,406 of record CAVMJV010000328.1, read on the forward strand.
CCGCATTGTGGACGGAGAAATTCTTCAGATTTTCTGTCTGGCTCAATATAACTAAATAACCAGATATTTTAATTATTTTTAAAATAATTTAATTAATAACCCCAATTTTTTATCCATTGTAATATTTAAACGAGGCATTCCAGGTGCTATATTTTAAGTTTAAAAATTTAATTTACGCTCTAATTTATCTTTTTACCAGTCATTCCACGTTGAGTCTCAAATTTATTAGTCCCCGCTTGCATCGAAAGAAATCTTTAAGAAATCCAAATTTTAAAAATTTAATTAAAATAATTAAATCTACGTGTCCCCAGCTTTAAGTTTTTCATAATTCCATCGTCTCCGTACTCCACCCTCGCCATTTTGCTGCAAATATTTTTAATTTTTATTTTATAATGATTTCTTTAATATACAAGGTTACAAAAAATAACTGATGTGAGCAGTTTATTTTTAGCATAACTTTATCTAACTTTTAAATAATGGGATCAAATTAAGCTTATGTACATATATGATAGAGAATTAAACAAGGAACAGATATTATCACCCTCCCTTTGCTCGGAAACAAAAATTTGTTTCAAATTTCTTGTGAGATATTTTTGTAGACCCACGAACACTATTTCTTTATTAAAGCTTCATGAGAAAACCTATTCGATGTTTCAGTTTTTTTTCAAATTACATGCTAGTATCGGTCTGTAAAATTCGAAGCTATGAATCTTGATACTGTAAATATACCCTTAATGTTTCTCAAATTATTAATCAATCAATTTGAAAATCAGTTCTCAAAAATTTTTTAAAAATGGAAGTCCTATCATTTATTTTTCAATAACCAACCTCATCTTCCATGTTATTTTAAAAATTTAATTGAGAAATTTTTATTTTCTGGCAAGAATATTAAAACAATTAAACACTATAAAATAAATATTTTTAAAAAAATTTGAGGGAAAGCTTTTGACTTTAAATAATTAAAAAAAGTTAAATATATGTAGTATGTTAAACTAATGTTTCTTTACTTTTATTTTTATAAGCTAACATTGACTAAAGTGAAGATTTTGTGTTTGAATAGTAAAAAACTATAATAAAAGAGGGAAAATTATTTTACTAGGAACAGATATCTCTGAAACATAAAGGTATATTTAGGCGCAAATAGGTGAGGGAGAGAAAGTTGAGGGAGAGAAAAACTTATACATTTCTTCTGAATGTTACTCGAAGAGAACTGATTTCTTTGGGGAGGAGTTTTTAAATTTTCAGAATATTATTCTCTTTTTTGTTGTTATTCTTTACATTTAGTTTATCTTAATTTTGAATTAGTAGGTCAAGATTTCCGAATCTTACCAAATTTAGATTTAAACGGTTCCTCTCATCGAGCTAAAAAGTTTGGTACCAATTATAGATAAGGGCCAAAAATTTTCCAGCAAGTTATGGCTTTGCGCCGTAGCAAGTTATGGCTACTTCGGCGTGTTCCTGAATTAGTATATGATGAGGAAAACGAAATACTAATAATTTCTTTGAAGAAAATCTTTAACGGATCGGATATTATTTTTGGAATCAAATTTGAATTAATTTATAACATTTCAAATTAATATAAAACGTAAAATAAATTTTGAGGAATTAATATTAGCATCTATCGTAAACTATAAGACTACTAAACATATATTTAATTTTAGAATATTCTAACAACATCATCAATCTTTACAGAGTTACAATTTTATTTAGTAAGGAAAGCAGACGCGCCAACTATTTAACGCCAAACTAGCCAAGTCCTCAATATCCCCCTCAAATCCTCTTCTTAGTAGATCCTTTTCTCTCTCTTAAAATAAATGTGTAGGTATATTCTTGAATGCGCAGGCGTTGTTGCTTACGAAGAAAAAAACATAAAAGATGATAACGGAAAAAATTTTTCTTTTTTTTGTTTGTTTTTGACTGCTCAACTTTCTCCACTTCCGTTGAAGTTTTTTTTTGTTTTTGCTTCTTTTATCTTTATAAGAAAATGTAAAGTTGAATGCATCAAATCAGGGAACAATTTAAAAATAAAATTTTGATTGTTCAAAATTTGTGATTTAAAAATAACTAAAAAAAGTTAGCTCATTATTCATAATGCATATATCCTTTGTAGCTAAAATCCCATCTTATGATAATGATAAAAAGGAGGTGCTAATCGGTTAGTCAGACCTCCATTTAGTGACCAAAAACTTTCTGTACTTGAGGACAAAAATTCGAGAGTGCCAATTTCACTTTAACAGATTTCCGTAACGTTTACCCAAAATATTGAATCAAAGTCTTGATATATATTAAAATATCTATACAAAATAATATTGCCAATCTATCTACACTCAAAATCTCTTCCCAAAAATATTTTAATTTTCCCATTTATGCGGGTCTCTTCATTTACATAGGGTGAAATTTAATTTGAATAAATGTGGCAATTAAAATAAACGATCTTCAAAAACAGTTTACTGCCCAAATCACTCACTGCCCATTTAACCACTGCCCATGTCGCTCTGCCGAAATCATCAGACAAGATATAAAATATGACTACGTTTAATATATAAGTAAAATATTAACAATAAATATTTTATAATGCTATAAAATTATAAACTATATAATATAAAATTATAAAAAATTAAAAAATATTTCTTTTTCCCAATTTCTTCATTGAAAAGTAAAAAATAGAAAATCAAAAATATGTCCAGCTATAGCTCAGTTGGTAGAGCGTGGGACTGTAGTTGTTTAGCGGTGATCCTGATGTCGCTGGTTCGAATCCGGCTAGCTGGAATTTGTTTTTATTAACTTTTTAATAAAATTTTTTAAACTTTTAAATTCATTAAAAATTCATTTAAAAATTGGCAATTAATTTTAAAAACTTTTTTACAACAAAAACAGATTAATATGCAGAATAGTTATTTAGCTAAACTTGTGAAAAATTTGTTTTAAATTTTAATTAATTTTAAAAAAATGTCTTTTTTTTTAATTTGATCAGAGATGGTTTAAAATTCTGTTTAAATTTTGCTTTTTTCGAACATAATCTCAGAATTTTGAAAAAAAATTTTGCTAGGAAACAGTTTTGTGCATTTTAATTTATTATGGTAGAGTTTTAAATTTAATAATTGAATTCGAGAATATGTGGATTAAGGATATGTAAACAAGGTTAAACCAGGGTTTCGATATCTGCGGATTTTTGTCATTTTGTAATTTTTTGATATGTATGTCAATGAGGATCATTTTTAAAAATGCGGATTTGCGGATTTTTGTGGGCTTTTGAAGATTATGAGGATTTTTTATATTTTCTTTTAGTATCTGATATCTCTTTTAATCCATAGATAATTTTATATGTGAGTTTCTTCCTTTTTCACCGTCGGAGGCAAAATTTTGAAATATTTGAAATATTTTTTCTTCAATTTTAGTCTTGGGATTTAGCCTGACAAAACTAGGCATTTCTCACTTGGCCTTCCTAAGTTCACAAAATTTTTGCCTGCGGCGCTAAAAAGAAAAAAAAATGGGTTATTTTTGAGAAAATGATGGATTAATTGGGAGTTGGAGTAAAAACTCTTATTCCTTCTTTTTTTCCGCAAAACGTATATTCTTCGTTATTCCATTGATATCATCTAAATCACCCTTGATCAATTTAGAACCCCTTTTATCACCCGATATCAAACCTTTTATATCCAAAAATTCACTTATACACCACCGCTAATCCTTAATAACTCCTTAACTCTCGAAAAAAATTTCGTCTCAGTTTCGGTTAATCGGTTCGGTTTTGGGTAAGCGAAAGTTCACTAATATTCTCACTAATTTATAAAATCTCGATTTCATCGGGATTCAAAAACCCGCTATAATTTGATCCGGCAAACTAGTTTTTTTCTCGCCTGCGGAGCAAAACAGGATAATTTTTAACTTAAGGGTCTTCCAAAATTTTCAAAATTTGCATTTTTAAAAAAAATACAAATTATTAATAAAGGGTAATTTTTCAGCCTATACATATAAACGAGCTTAAAGCAAATCAAAAATATACGAAAATATACAACATATTAATCTACAAATTAAATGATTAAATCGACATTTACAATAAACAAATTATATTAGGGTATAAAAAAGATTATTTTTGAATAACTTATTTTCCCAAAAAACAGACTGGAATATCTAAGTTAAGAAAAACATTTGGATAAAAATCCATATCTTAAACTGACTTATAATTCAATTGTAGATCTAGTTCCAACATACGGATGACCTAAAAACATGGATATCTCTCCCCAATCATCGGATATCTGCCTTGTCACCAACTCCCTCAATACCCCTCATAGGCATTTTAATCACTCATAATCCCCACATTTTTTACATAATCCGTTTCAGGCCGATTTAATTAGAGAGAATAAAGAACTAAATAAAAGTCTTAAGAATTTTATGTGCCTCAATTGATATACTTATTTAATTATGCAATGTATTTTCATTTTAACTTTTTGCTCAAAAGTCGGTCCGCAACTTTGAATCCGCAATGTTCGGCACGTCATTTATTTAGCATTGAATCGAAAATTTGCAAGGCAAAACCTTGGAATTATTTTTTTCTCTTCCTTGATTTAAAATTAATTATTTTGTAATTTAAATTTTTAAAATTTATATAAAATTTTTAAAAAAGCTGTAAAGATTTACAAAAAAGAGAGTCAATCATTAAAGTGTAAAAATCATATACATAATAGATCAGGTACAATTTAGAACAAAAAATTTAAGGGAAATAATTTAAATATAAAATTTAATGAATTTCATAAATCATTTACATATATTTTTAAATAAATTTTTATTTTAATTAATTTAATATTTTTAATAAAAAAATTATATAATTTAGGTAATTGAAAGTAATGAAACTTTCAATTATTTTATTTTTTTGTCTGTTTTTAACAACAATCTTGGTTGATTCAAATGATAGTGATGATGAAAATGTTCAAGAACATCCCTTAGATGCTTATCGTTATCGAAATGTTGGGACAAGCGGGACAGGGACTGGTGGCCAAGAAGGAACTGGAACCGGAAGTAGTATACCCTCAACTGAGGGATACTTTACAGGAATGTCTTCTTCTAGCCTACAACCTTCTCATAATTTGTCACATTTGGATCTTAATTTTGATCCTAATCCCTTTCTTACAAATTCTCCTCAACATCAACCAAGAACTGGAGACTCTCAAGGTATGTACACTTCTGGCCTTATACCTCCCCAAAATTTGTCAGAATTGTATCTATATTAGGTAATTGTATCTATATTGGTCTGCATTTGTGTAGTAAGTCTTTGTGTAGTAAGCAGGGGTGAGCGCATTGCGTTTTGCGTTATTTGCGTTAAATTTTGGCCTTGCGTTGCGTTTTGCGTCTTGCGTTTATTTTGATGAAATTAACGCAAAAAATATACCCAATCAGAGGATAAAACTGGAGAAATCTGGCTTCTTGGCCTTCCAAAATTTTGAAAATTTTCGCCTGCGGCGCTGAAAAATGAATAAATTTGGCTTACTGGCATTCCAAATTTCTCAAAATTTTCGCATGCGGCGCAGAAAAATGAAAAAATCTGGCTTCTTATCCTTCCAAAATTCTTAAAATTTTCTGCCGCGGCGCTAAAATTAAGAAGTATAAAGAGTGGTAAAGTAAAAGATCAGTTGACCTGAAAACCCTTGAATCTACTTATGCTCAAATTCCTGTTATCCTTCTAATCTGAGGGCAAAATTTGGAAGAAACTAGCTTCTGGCTTTCCAAAATTCTCAAAATTTGCGCTTGCGGCGCTAAAAGTATGGTATTTAAATACCAATTTTCCATAAAGGAACGGCTCAGAAAACTATCGGTTCAGTATTTGGAGCTCAGATCTCAAGTTATCATCTAAATTTCATGATATCCCCTCATCAATTCATAAGTACAGATAGTCAATATCCTCCGCTATCTCCCTAACTCACCCGACATCCGCCAGTAATTCCATGGTATCAGTTTTAAATATCCTTGATCCTCCAAATTACATGATAATCTCAGCAAACACCCGCTACTTCGTTAAACCCCTTCATCCCTATAAATCCTCTGATATCCGTCATAATCGATCTAAATCCTCTATATCTCTCCAAAACATTACCCATCCAACTTACAAATTAGAGTAGCACAAAACCGTTTAGCTAAACGGTAAACGGTATACGGTAAACGGGTTTTTTGGTAAAATTAAACGGAACGGTATACGGGTCATAGATAAACGGCATAAACGGTATACGGTCCTTCTAAACGGCGTTTAATTCTTTTAATTTTTTCCTAGAATTAGTGGCTAGAAATTAGTGGAATTAGTGGCTTGTGGCTTAAACTAGAGCTTGTGGCTAAAACTAGAATTAGTGGCTAAAACTAGAATTAAACGGACGTTTAAACGGTGTCTTCAAAAATAAACTAAACGGTATACGGGTCTCAGATAAACGGCATAAACGGTATACGGTTTTTTCAAAATTAAACGGTTTGCTACTCTATTACAAATATCACAAAATCAATTAGGACTCCCTGACTTAAAGTAATGCAGCAATTTTTAACTTAAAAATGGCTAATACTTAATTTAAAAAATTTTTTTCCCAATTTTGCGTTCTTGCGTTTTGCGTTATTTGCGTTAAATTTTGGCCTTGCGTTGCGTTTTGCGTCTTGCGTTTTTTGAGATTGTCTCTTGCGCTCACCCCTGGTAGTAAGTCATGAAAATGAGTTTATATTAGAGCTTGAAAAGACGAGACCGATACCGAGATTCTCGGCTTTTTTCAAATATCGGTCTCGGTTTTTTCATTCTCGTTCTCGAAACCGATACGAAATTCTCGGTCCATTTCTCGGCGAGAAACGATACTGACTCAAAGAAACAAAGTGTTACAAATTATATATTTAAGATTTAGTTACATACCGTAAATCCTCAAAAATAACCCCATGGTGTTATTTTTTGAATTGACCTCTAGAGTGGGGCTATTTTAGAGGCTAGGGTTATGTTAGAGGCTGGGGCTATTTTTTCGATCTTTAAATTTTTTGAAAATTAAAATTTTTTACTAAATTTTGAATAATATTTTTCTAAAATTTAATAAAATTCATCACAAACTAAAAGTCTGTTAACGAAAACCCTAGCCCAAAAACGTCCATCAAGTACTCCTCAGTCGATAGATTCATCCTAGACTTCGTTTAAGGTTCGAGATACCCAATTAAAAATTTATTTTAGATTGTTATCCCACCTGTATATACCTCAGTTAAGTCCTCAAAGCTTAATAATACTGAAAGTTATTGGATTAAGATGATCTTGACATTTAAGTATTAAAGTCAATGTAACATAACATGAATCCTTCATCGAGAGATCAAGTGGAAGATATTAGTGGAGATAGACATCGATGGGATTTCAAGTGATTAAGGGAAACGATGAAGGATTAAGTTGAATATTAAAAGATTTAGGAATTTAGAGGGATAATGAGTGGGAACAAGGAAGGGAAAATGTAATTGACTGATTGTGAGATTAAAAGTGAGTTATAGACTTTTCAATATCTAGCTTAATTCATCGATTTCCTCTCAAAATCCAATTTGAGTGGATTAACTTGGATTTCAGTCTATTTAAGATATCTAGGATTAAAGTGATTTAGTACAATTAATTGAAGAAAAGTGGAAAAATATCTCTTTTAATTCACAAATACCTACTAATACCTAATATTCTAAATCCTCGAATCCATATTAATCCAACGCTATCCCTTACTCCATCGGAATCCCTTTATAGCCCTCCAAATCCACGGTATCACCCATAATCATTTCAATCTTATTAAAATATAGGGATTTAACAGTGCTATGCTTTAAAAAATCAATGCCAAAAGAATTTAATATTTTATGTGTTAGTCTCGGTCAGTATCGTTTCTCGGTATCGATCTCGACTCAAAATGATAGTATCGGTCTCGGTATCGGGTTCCTGAGTATTGGTCAATCTCGGTCTCGAGTTGGCCGATACCAGTATTTAAATTAAAATTTTTAGTAATTTATGAAATATTTGCACCTTTAAATTTTTATTTAATTAAATTAAAATTTGAAAAAAATTGTAAAAAAATTGCTTTTACTGGACTTTTACCAAAATCCACTAAAAAATAAAATATATGAAATTATTTAAAGATAACGTCAAATTTACAAAATCAAATCAAAGAACCAATATTTTAAATATTGATGGTTATAAATATTATTATCACTATTCTAATAGGACTGGAACTCTTTGGAGATGCATTAAAAATAAATCATCTAAATGTAACGCTCATGTTATTTTTGAAAACAATTCATTTCCTTATAAATTAAAAAATGAACACACATGTCAACAAAAACCTATTCCACAACAAAATATAATCTACCGTAAATAAATTTTATTTTCTTTAAATTCTAACTAATTAAAAAAAATTTTGGGCTGGCTTTATACTAAACTCTTTAAGGGCTGTCGCCCATACACAACAAATTTATGGAAATTAAGTTCTAAAATCAGGCCCTGAACTTGGTGCAAACATACCTAACTATTATAGCTAATCAATTAAATTTTAAAGTTAGTATAAACTGCAAATAATTTTGGTACTTTTCTGTTTTGTGACCGCACTTTTAAAATGTTTAAAAGGGTCATGAAAATCGACAAATTATATGTCATTCGAAAGAGCTCCTCGAGCTGAGTCGAATGACACCAAGATCATGTGGGATTCGAAATGGTACGGGCTCGAAATGGTCAAAAGATACAAGGATCAAAATGGCAAAATAATGAATATGACCAAAATGTATGTCATTTGAAAGAGCTCGGCAAGCTGAGTCGAAGACACCAAAATCACTGTGATTGAACAAGATTAGACAATGTTATGATCGTTTATTTTAGCTTTACCTATGCCATCTATAGGGTTACGTTGACCATTTTTAACCTTTTTATCTGGACTCATAATCAGGATCTCGAGCTGATTTTGGTATCATTCGACTCAACTCGAGGAGCTCTTTCGAATGACATATAATTTGTGCATATTCACGACCCTTTTTAAACATTTTAAAAAGTGCGGTCACAAAACAGAAAAGTACCATAATTTTAAGTTGATCCTAAAACAGAAAAAAGAACAAGATTATTGAATAAATGGAAAGAATCGGAGGAACATAGATATAATTCTTTAAGAGTTTCTGGCGATGGAGAATCTTTTGAATGTTTAACATGTACTCAAGCTTATGGAAAGACTTCTAAAGTTAAAATTTAATTTAACTTTTAAATTAATAAATGTATTAAATTTAAGCATATAACATCGAATAAGAATATTATAGACGGGCATTTAAATAGTAAACGTCACCAAAATTCCTTTAAAGGTAAACTAAAATTTATTAAATTTAACTTGAGCCATAAGGACTTTTTAATTGCATTTAAAATTTTTGCGTTCAGCTATAGTCAATTTTACCAATTTTGCATGCCTACATATAATAAAGATTTTATAATTATATTTTTTATCATTTAATAAATAATAATTAAGTTGTAAATTATCCTCGTGGATACGGGCACCAAGAATCGAACATCCCAACTCAACAATATGATCAAACCGCTTTTGGTATTTTGCTTTATTAATTAATAAAAATATTTTAAAAATGATGAGCGAACTCCAGTACAAATCCAAAAAAATAAGAGATTATGGAATCCAAATGAGAGATGTGAGAGATTTTTTTAGTTTCTCTATTTATTCCATTTAGGAAGAAACTTATTCCATCTAGGAAGAAACAAATAAACACACCAATCTCTGCTTTTTTAGAAAGCAGAGAAGAGACCCCACAGGCATTTCCGCACCCTGGGAGTGGTACCATTCGAATCAGTTCACAATCGATGGTATATGAATAGAATCGGTTTCGAACCGGCCACCGGCTAAAGTATATGCGAAACTTAGTTAAATTGTTAAAAATTTTTAATAAATTGATATGACATTTACAGGACATTTACATCCACGCACCGAAGAGGAAGAACAACAAAGTAATATATTTTATTAAATTTTGTGGTATTTTAAATAAATATATGGATATCCGCCAACATTTTTCTCTCCTCTTTTTCTTTTTTTTTGCTTAAAATATACATATTAAAAACATATACAAAAGCGATAATAATCCTAATTTTATCAATACTCCAAGTTTTTTGGTCTAGTTTTCAAACTTGATCCAATTCGCAAATTTTTTAAATTCAACTTAACGTAACGACTACATTTTTATAAAATGTGGTCGGATAATTCTTAGACCTAAAAAAATTTATTTCATAGTGTTTTTACTTACGCAAAAGGAGTCAACTCAAAATGCTCCTCGCAGATCTGGCAACCTGACAATTGGTGGTAATAAATTATTTTTACTTTAACTATTTGATGCTGAATAGTCATCGGTTCTTCCCCCCACCCTTCTTTCCTGTTTCCTTAATTTTGAGCTTTTTTGTTTGACATAAAATATCAATCTACCAGACTGGGTAGATTGATACCAAAATCGTTATATTTGGCGATTCTGAACAAAATCTATAGGCTAAAACCTCTGTGGGCATGCTTTTTGTGATGTTGAAGCGATTAAAACAGGGTTCCGATCGTCAAAATGCCAATCAAGAGTACAAAAATTTCGATTTTAGAGTACATAGGGACAAAATTTCCAAATTTAAAGTACACTCCAAATTAAATTAGAAAATATTTATTTGTGCTCAAATCTTTTATACATATTTCTCTCCTAAATGAATCTTTTCTAATAATTTCTAGTTTCCACTGACAAATGAGCATTTTGTGCATTTCAATGTACTTCTTTGTGGCGTCGAAGGTGCCAAAAATCTATTTTTTGCGCCGCAGGCGAAAATTTTGAGAATTTTGGAGTGGAACCAGATCCAATTTTAGTTACCAATTGCGGAACCGGGTTTTTAATAAATTTTGTTAACAAATTTAAAAAATTTCTATAGGTTTTAGATTTACTTGGACCTATATCTCGGTCCAGTCGCATCTCATGAAAAAAAGAATTGTACCAATTTTGCTCCCGATTTTTTGTCTAAATCCCGATACCGCTGAACTCTAGTTCTAACCTCAGAATTAATCGTTTTAGATCTATGTAGTTTCCAAAGGTCATCATTTATCATTTTTGGATAATAATTTCTTAATATAACGGCAAAATTGAATGCTGGCAAAATTAAAACCGAACAATACTGTACATGCAGAGTATTCCGTGACTTGTCGTTCCCTGACTTGTCTGTTCCGTGTTAGCCCGACACGCCTGACTTTTTTTAATTTTAAATATTTAGAGCCAACAGGTCCAGAACATTCAACTGCTTATGAAACAGGACAGCGTTCTGATGATCCTAAACGAAAGGGGAAGGCGATTGATTTAAATGTAGTAGAGTCTGATAGTGATTCTGAGTGAAGAATTTTTAAAGAAAACCCATAGAAAAAACAGCGATTTTATTTTGGAAATTATTTTATCTAACACAACTAAACATGGATTCATTTAGATTTTAGAAAAAAAATTTGCATTTTATGTAGAGACCGGAATTACTTACTACTACTACCACTTCTAATTTTATTATTACTTTTCACCAACTTTATTTTTTGATCGTACTCGTACTTGTACTACACCTTGGGAGCTTATCTTTAAAATTTTTTATGTTAAATTTTCTCAAAAATTAAAAACTTCATTTTTTAAATCTTTTTATGATTAGTAGAGACAGGATTTTTGGGCACGATAAAGTTAAAATAGGCGCCTATATAGGCACTATCAAACTGATAAAATAGGCACTAAAATACGAAAAAAGGCAGAATAGGCAGTATTTTTTCGAGATTTTCTGATTTAAATTGACTAAATTTTAGCAAAAAAAGATAAATCTAAGCAATAAACACTTAAATAACTTGATTTTGACGATTAGAATTACATATAAATTAATTTATATTAATTATTTTGTTTTCAAAAATAATTTCATAAATTTTTCTGAAGAAAATTTTCCACAAAAAAATTTTTTGACAACAATTTTTTGAAAAAATTTTATAGGGTTTCCGTACAGTACTAAAGCTACGGAATACCGAAAAATACCGTCGTAATGAGGTACCGTCCGGTCTCTAATTTTTGTGCTTCAAAATTTACGATTTCCTCGTAAATTGTACCATTTCTAATTTTAGTTATTACTTTTCACCAACTTATTATTACAGTTATTACTTTTCAAGTTTTTAGACAGAATTTTCTCAAAAAATGCCCTAAAATTCGCAAATTTTAGTAAAAATATGCAAAATATGCTGAAAAAGGCAAAATAGAGCATTTTCCCAAAAAAGTTTAAATATCTATTTTAGGAAACTACAAAATTAGTTAGAAAGCAGATTTCATAAAAATCGTGATTTGGACATTTCAGCATCAGGCCTATTTGGGAAAAAAACAGGCATTTGCCTAAAAATCATGTCTCTACATATATGTACTTATAATATGAAATTATAAAAAATTTAAAACATTTATTTTTCTCAATTTTTACATTCAAAAGAGTAAAGCTTGTGCTGGGCCAGGATGGTATTGGGATGTTGGGCGGGTTGCGTGCGATGTTAAGGGTCCCGAGAGGCGATGCCGATGAGTATATAGCGGAGCGGAGGGTAGGCCTTTCTATGCGCTTGTATAATGCTGGTCGGTTACGAGACCGACTTACCCTGGAATAATATGCGCTGATTAATAAGCTCTAGGCTTCTTCTGCAGGATTAATGAATAAGCTCTCAGCTTCTTCGGCCGGTTATTCACTTCTCTATTGATTACCTTCCAACGGACTGCTGAACAGTCGACTGATCCGCTTTTCACTATTTTCCACTTAGTTTTATCCTAAGGCCTTATTTGTCATTCTCCTCCCCTTATTCAATCCTTTCCCAAAGGAACTAAAGTTCCTTTTCTCCATCCTTGCCCATCCGGATCAAAGTCCGCCTTACAAAAGTGAAGAATAGAAAAATTCCAATATGTCCAGCTATAGCTCAGTTGGTAGAGCGTGGGACTGTAGTTGTTTAGCGGTGATCCTGATGTCGCTGGTTCGAATCCGGCTAGCTGGAATTTGTTTTTATTAACTTTTTAATAAAAATTTTTAAACTTTTAATTTGATTAAAATAAATTTAAAAATTGGGAATTCATTTTAAAAACTTTTTTTAATGAAAAACACATTTTTACTCGGTTATTCTTAAGTCTCGGAAAATTTATACGCCTAATGAATATGAAAGTTGGAAAGCTAGACTAATGCAACACTTAAATAAATAGTTTCGCGATAGCTTAATTTATCCAGGAAAATTAAACAAAGTGTCCTGCCCCCGCGACAAAGTGTCCTGCCCCCGCGACAAAGTGTCCTGCCCCAACGAAAATGAAATAGTAAGGGGATTAGAGAAAGAGAGAAAAACCATTCTTTTGTTCAAATTCAAAAATGGCTTCCTTTACTTCTTCATGTTTTCGATTATCTCTGTTTCCCTTCTAAAATTTTTGCATTCTCTCACCTGATTTTTTTTAATTAATTTGTTTTTTCAGATACATGTTTTCTATGCTTCTTCAATTTATTCATTATTCAGAAGGTGGATTTGAATTTTGGCAATGGTTTTCCAACCTGTGTGAATAATGGATGATCCATCAAGGTTTAGTTTAAAATTTGGGGTTTGGTTTTCCGAAAATTTTGTTTTCGATTTTTAATGAGTGAACGGATATGGATGTATGAGGAGTCATTCAACTCAGTCGAAGAGCTCTTTCGATTGAGCTATTATTTACAAATTCCGTTTTTTCACTCAAAAATGAGGTTGTATGGGTTTTTTACCCTATGGTTTTGAGATTTTCGATCGAGTATAAGTATCGGTCGACTTCTCCCGCCCCTAGTTTGACTCAACTTCGAGCAAGTCGAATGACACCTCACACGTTCATATCCTTCCATTCATTCTGACCAGATAGATCTGCTATATAGCTCATCATCCTATCAGTTTATCTGCTTATCATTTAAATTCGGTTTAGGCATTTACCTCTGATAGTTTTGTTACCTGCTACATAGTTTTTGGAATTCGGCACTTAATTTATGGTCCCATGGTTGTGTGTTTTTTCGAGTATTCCTGTAATGCTAGACATGCTTTGAGTGTTTTGCAATGGTGCGAGAACTATTTTAACTTCAAAAAAATTTTTACCTATGTCCGTAGGTAAAAATTTTCTGGGGATTCTTTTGAATTTTTGTGTTTGTATCAAAAATTATTTTTTTAATTTTTTATTCTTCACTTTAGGTAGAGCGAGAAAAACATTAATTGCTCCTTACTGTAATTGCGCAACTATAATTGCTGTCTGTGCTCTGTTGGTGGTATTTTTGCAAGTTTAATTTTAAATTTTTGGGTTATTATGGCTATAAACAAACAAGAGAACGTTGTTTACTTTGAGTTCAAATTTGATATATTTTTGGTATCATTCGATAGAAGATCTCCTTCCAATTGCGAAGTGATGTTTTATTACAAAACGACACCGTTGAATTATGGCGCAGCAAAATTTATGTATTGGGATGTTTGAGGATAAAATTAATTTCAAGGGAACAGACTCCGATCGGCTCGAAATATACTAGGTTATTCAGTATATTGTGACCAGAGATGTCACGTGTTACTCGAAATCCGAAACCCGGCCTTTTTTTCGACCCGATACACGAAACCCGACTCGAGAAATTTTCTAAAACCCGACCCGAAACCCGACCCGAGAATTTTTATTTTTCAGAACCCGACCCGAAACCCGACCCGAGTTTTTTCAAAATTTTCGCCCGCGTCGCAGAAAAAGGGAAGATTTTTAGCTTAATGACCTCCAAAATTCTGAAAATTTTCGTCTGCGGCGCTGAAAAAGGGACTTTTTTTCGACCCGAAACCCGATCCGAAGAAAATTTTGGAAACCCGATCCGAAACCCGACCCGACATTTTTCTCAACCCGTGACATCCCTGATTGTGACCTATAGACTCCTCCCATATATTCGCGGGATATATTTTCTATTTTTCCTTAATTCGTATAGAAAGGTCAGTCTTCTTTTTTCCACAATTTCACTGAGTATTCCCTTTGGATTCAATATTCCGCTTTCACACAATTTTCACAAATTAATTTCAATCTTGATGCATTTGAAAGTAAACTTTATCTTTTTTTGTTGGTGAATTGAAATTTTATCCTGCGAATATGGGAGGGGTGTGGCAAAACCGAAAAGTAACACGGCCCAGCATTTTGCAAAAAAACGGATCACTCCAAATAGTAAGTCGAGGGTTCTATCGAATGCTATTATTAAGTTCGCACTAACAGTAATCAATGTTTCCCTGTTAGATAGGAATTGGGGACAACTTGCTCAATTGTTTCTGTTAATAATAATCGGGTGGAAGCCCAGAAAGTACAATGTTGCAAGGTAGAAAGTACAATATACAGAAAGTACAATATATGTTGCAGGGTAGAGCTTTGCTTAACTGGCTTGAAAAATTACGTGATCAACATTATACCCATTTAAACGATTGTATAAAAGGTTAAGCCCACAAAGGGAGTCGAGACCATAGTAGTGGTTCCTTGGAGGTCGAGAGGGGATTCTAGTAAGGCATGGTTTCCGTAGAAATGCCATCTTTGCTCCCAATTTTGCATTTTGAACCGGGTTAATGTT